>JAAXYW010000562.1:0-34332 GCA_036851895.1 Orthonychiurus folsomi | reverse complement strand
GCATTAAAGCGGAGGCTGTTCCTTGTGAATCAATTCAGGTTGATTTTATTTAAGTCCATGATTCGAAGGATTATTCACGGAAATCAACGTATCCCAATGTACGTTCTGAGAGTTTTTTTTGTTTACAACATATGACTCAAAGATTAGACAAAGCTTTTACTTTCTTGGGCGGCGTTTTTTTTCATCTTTTCCAATGAGAATGTGAAAAGCTTGGGTTTTCTCTGAGAAGTATGTGCAATATTAAAGTTCCCTCTTCGTATCTTCTATTTTTTTCTTAACACGGCAATGTTCTCAAGCACATGGTTCTAGTGGAGAAAGTTTTCAGCTTACGGAAGCAATTTGAACAATACGCTACACCACAGCAGAATACAATCCCGCATCTTACATGTGCGTAATAACCACTGGGATATTCTGCACGCATTCTTTCAAAAAAGATTTCTTTGTTGCTGTTTGCCTAATGCGCGTTCGTGCAAAAATAAATCTTTGGAAAGTCAATTTCATATTGCTATTTTTTTTTAAAAAGTTCGTTATTTATTGAGCCGTTGTTTCTCATCATCGCAGAATTTTTTGTTACTGCCCTTCATTCTTGTGGAACTTGTTTTCCTTTCTTTTAGTTGTAACATCGAACATGCAAACTACGAATGCATTTTCAATATTTGAGATGTTAACATATAAAAATAAAACATCAGTGGTCAGCTCCGCATTAATAGTTGAAATGAACAAACTCTTCATTAACCAGAATCTAGATGGGTACTTTGATGTTATTTTGTTGTCACTTTCTATCCATTTCGTTTTTGGTCTGTTGGATACTAAAACCCACAACCAATCCTATAATTCTGTTTCGGTCTATCAAACCTCCACTTAACTTACAGCCTATAATGTATTAATGTACATCTTTTCCTTGGAGGCCGTGTGACAGCACAAGTGACAGTTCCAACTTTTTTTCCGTTTCCCTTAGAATACACATTTTGATTCTTTTCCAAAACACGTACAGTACATGAGGGTTGCTGCATTCGCAGAATTCGTATGTAAGAGAAGAGGACGTCCGGCAATGGGATTGGGATTCCTTTTCGGCATCTCGTCTTCCTTTCAAACCACTGTTGCTCACTTTGTGTGTTCTTTTGTTTCCTCGACTTAAAAACCGAAGAGTTTTTTCGAATCAAAGTGTGTCTCCTGAACATGGTTTTGCTTTTAAAATCTTTGCTCCCCGCCATTGCGTATTCAGCAAAAATAGGAAGATTTTCTCTTTCCTCCTTCCTGATACCTGAAATTGAAATGGCTGCAATCACCGTTGTGAATTGAGTACAAGAGTGGAGATAATCATCTGGTGAGAAACTAAATAATGTCCGCGGAACCTAACCTATGAATAAATGCCTTATTGCAACTGCATCATGGTTATACCTTCCGTTCTTGATCGGTTTTTATTTAATTACTTGGAATTGAAACTGCGCTATGAAATCAACCTTGTAGCTAAAATAGTGAATTACTGAACAACAACGTAACAGTGGAGTCAGGATTTTGATTGCTTTCTCAAATTTCTAATTACTGTGGCTAAACCAAAGAGCTGATATTTGGCATATCCTCTATTACTTGCTGATATTTGACGTTTCGTTATCTTCACAAAATACATCAGACATCAACTACATTGCAAATTGCAATTATCAAGTACGGTAAAGGAGTTTCTGTTTATACCGTCGCATTCGTCAATATGGATATTAAACGCAATATATACCTGTGTATTATCCAAAGTACGAGCGAGCAAAATTCATAAGGTGTATTAATTTCGCAGTGCTACTTAGTCTCATCTTCAGACGAGATTTTGATCACAGTTGTTGATCTCTTTTGAGCTTGATACAAGAAAACCCATTTTGATATAATTAAGGTTACTTTCGAAGAAGGATGAGTTTCTGTACAGGGAACTACATAAGGGAATGGCAGATCCCCATAAGAGCACACAAAATGGAGCATAGAAGAAAAATCATGGAGTGACGTGACGTCATTGCGATACATGTTTCTGTATACATCCATCACTTACACAACTTTCGGATCCCCGACACAATCCTTCTCAGCCGATATCTGAAGTAATGACTTCACATGGAAGAAACAAGATAGTGAGAGCGTAGACTTTTTTGAGATAAGAATTATACGGAGCGGACGTGAGTCACCGCCGTCAAATTACGGGCTCTGAAATTAAGAAGTACATGCAATGCAAGAAAATAAAAAAAACAAGATTTGAGTGAGGAGTTTGGAATCTATATCTGAAACCCCCAGTTGCATCACTTAATTTTTTTAATCGTTCAGTCAAAATCAATCAAGTTTTATCAATTGAAAGTGTTACAAAATTAAATCATTTAGCTTTTTCTGCATTAAATAGTAAAATTATGATCCCACCATTGAGCATCGTTTGGAATTGCAAATTCGCATTTGCGTAGTATCCAGCATCCTCCCCATCGGTGATGTGGCAATTAGTCAAAATAGGGGGTCTGCTGTGCCTGAACTCATAGACCCCCTGCCCACCGCTGTTCGTGGACTTCTCTGATTGGTCCACGCTACAGTGGTGTGACACCACCCTAAGATCCACGTCCACAGTAGCACAGAATCAAAGGAGGAATCAATCGTACCGGCTTCGAAATCTACATTCAGTGTGTAGTAGAGTGTCGATTAAACAAGTCAAGGCTTTCAACCAAACCAATTAACCAGTTATCATAAAATCTACTACAATGTTTAAGGTAAGTGCAAAGAAACCAACTCTGAACTCAATAACTCCTATCAATGCTTAGTTGTGCAATAGAATTAAAGAAATATCAAATTTAAGGACTTTAATTCCATACATTAAGGCACGCAATGCTCTGTTCTCATTTGTAACTAACAACATATTATTAGCCGGAGCAATCGATACTAATAATACAATGTTATTTTATTTTGTGTAGCTCACCAGAGGCAAGCTGCATCAACTAGAACTTAGGAGTCATCAATGCGGGAAAGGTAAATTTTAGCAACTAACGCCCATTGGAACATGTGGGTGCGGGTTGTAAGACAACATATGTTCATTCAACTATAGATCAGGTACCGGTGCCAATTATTCTCTTTATCTTTCAAGCGGCTTAAATAGTAAATGAACTTATAGTAAACACATTTTGGCACAAGCCTAGATTTGTCAATACATACGTCTCGCCTCTCGTGTAAATATCATACATATAGCATAAATCGTAGTATGTCTTTACTATCTGACGTTTAAGTGTTGTATTTCAGGAACCTCTTGCCGTTGTATTTTAAATCCAGGAGTAACATATTGGTTTATTTTTCAGCTGTGCATAGTGCATACATACCCCGTTCTTAAAAGATTCTTCCTTCTAAATTCAACTAGTTCACTAACGAATCCAGGTGTCGAAATGTGACTAAAACATTTATTCTGGCACTTTTGAGTCCGATGGTGCTTCATTCCCATTTTCAGACATAGTTTGTTTTTCTAACTAATTTGATTTGAAAGTTCCGACTGTCCCTTTGTTATTGTTGTTGCTGTATATCATACTACTTCACACTGATTTTTGCTATGGCTACAAGATTACATAGCATTTACATTGCGTTTTAAGTGATTTAATAATATTTTGCACACTGGCCGGAACCTTCCAGCATCACGTAGGTCATTGCAATCTTCTTGAACACTTTGTGCTATTGAGTTTCTCTAAACCATAATAAAAGCCACAGATGTTTACATATCGCTCTGGTCATCGCTCTTAACAGTTGTGATCCCAGTTACGCAGATTATCAATACAAAATTGAACTATTTCGTCAAACAACAACATTTGTTTCCCAAGTTGTCACTAATTAGAAACACTAATTTCTCACTAAAATGCTGTCGTGGTTTACGAGAAGAATCGGGATTCATATTTTACAGCCTCAATGCTTTACACCAGTTTTTGCAGGAAGCAGTCGAAAGAATTACTTCTACGTAGTTTGGAAAATCCAGTGCTGTTGAAGATGTGAAACATTCGACTTTCAGAAGATTCTCATTTTACATCCAATCGTAATAACTGTGTAAAGTTTGCAAATTCAAATAAAAGTTAAAGCCAATTTAAAAACAATCACACATTATTAAAGTATCTCTAAAATGTACATTTATCTATGTCAACTAGAAAATGCATTTGAATTATTTCTTGATTTTTCTTTCATTCATGTGCCAGCCATTCATACAAATCCATTACAATTAAGTTAGGGAGAGATTATGTAAATGCGACTCAATACATGGAAGAAATTGTGTTATGTTTATTTGTTCCTTATTAGGCCAAGAGTTAATGTACAATAGGATGAATTCAGTATGGCTTTTATTGTATTGTTGTTAAGTAAAGCCAATGTATGGCGACCCAGGTCACACAGATCACGCATTTCTCAGCTCAGCATAAAATTCACATATCATTACGGCAGAGTTAAAGGTACCGTGTGTCGTCATTATCATTTGCCTTCCAAAGTAGCCACGTGGTACTTTTGTCCCGAACAGAGCTGTCAGCTGTCACGCCTGTTTAATCTCAATTTATTCAGGAAAATTGCATGTCGTTGGCGGAATTCTACTGTACTTCGAAAACCTTCTGAAAGGTTGCCGTATTTTATTATTCGCACGTTTTTAATGTGCAAAATAAAATATTTGCCCATAATTGGTTTTGAGATTTGATAATTATTTCAGAAGAATACAAGTACACTGCTGTCAAAGTTTCATATACGCATTCAAAACTGAGACAGGCGGATTTGGTATTTTGACATGATTTGCATCTTGCATTACAAAACACTCATGGAAATAATATGCGTGTGGGCAAATTTAACAAATATTTAGGCAGTATGCTAGCATAGGAACTACCTAATTCGTTCAGAATGTATTGGAGCATCACTACAACAAAAATGTGTACCTAATAATGTTTTTCACAAGCTGACTCGTAAATTTGCAAGATTATTGTACAGTGGGTTCATATTGTACATCTCTCTGAATGTAATATTACATTAGTTTATGGAACTGTCCAGTTTTACAGTCTTTGGAAAGCAACGAATATTGAATTGCACAACGACCACATCTGAATTACAAAATTGCTAAGATACAATCTCCGATTCCCGGTCTGAGTCGTTGAAGACGAACTGACTGATAAATACATTTCAAACAAATTGGTTTGAAATTCAGAATATTTCTCTTTGCAAAAAAAATTACTAGTACTATATAACATTGAGAAACGCAAATCTTTGTAATCAGCTCTAAACAGGCCCACATTCCGAACAAACTGATGTTTCAAAATCCTTCCTTTGAAATAACATGCAGTTGTACTTGTACTTGTGAATGAATGTGTTAATCCCTTGATGAATTTTGGGAATCCGAGAACCTGAAAAACCGTCAATTTATAGATGAAATGATACGAACTCCAGCCCAGCCTCATGCCCTTCATCCAGTATCATCTCATCAAGGATTGCATTGCAAAGTAAAGGTAGAAATGTGAACAAACAAATGAAATGAAGCTGTAAAATAGAGCACCGGCAGAACAAGGGGAAGAGGATTCATATTACATCCGTGTGTTTTAACATTCGCAGAGTTTTCCGCTACATTGAAAGGTGAGGGCGAGGGATGGATGATTGGAGTTGGACATGAAATGGACATTTCAAAATATTTAACAACATTTCCATTCATCTCTGACAATGAAAATTTAAATGAAGTTTCCCAAGGGACTGCTTCGCCGTGCCATGCCATTGGATTGCAGTATAGCCAAACCTTCGATTTCGACTGCTGGGATTCACACCATGCCAAGTTAGAACATTGACAGTGCATTAGGTTTCTCATTATTTATTTATATGACTTGGGTTTCCAGGCAATGCCAATCAGGTACTTTGCATTCGCTCATTTCAATCCATGCGTTAGTGGTCGGTTGCGGAAGGAATACAAGTTTTGCACAGTTAGTGTGTGTTTGTCCCGTGCCAAATGGGAATGCGAAAATCCACCTTTCCATCAGAAATCAGCGAGTCCAAAGTAAAGGCAAATCCTCTTTGGTTCTGTCTTGTGGTGAGAAAATCCAGCTGCTCCATTCACACAATTCAGTGCCAGTAGTGCAGTGGATTGGATGGGGATGCCGGACTTCCTGTTCATCAAGGAATAAGGAAGACAAGGCTGGGATTTCTACAGCAGAATTCCATACAATCTACTAGTGTACTGTACGTAGCGGCATGCAATGTCATTCGGACATGTGACGCAACATCCCAACCTAACCCTTCCATCCAAATATTCCATTGCCCCATAAATCGGGAACTCAATCGAATTCCTTTCAAATTCCAAATGACACACAATTATCCGAGTAGAAACGGTGGATTGGGCAGGCAAAACCCGAGCAGATACCCATTCCGTTTCTAACTCATGTGGTAAGTTCTTGCGGCGCCTGGCTTGGGAAAGGGGGAAAAGTTGAGTGGAATCGCGTTAGTTCTATTGGCAATACCCAGCCCATGCATCAAAGTATCGATTCCGAGCCAACCAGAAGCACCCTCGCATACATAGTATTAAGAATTCCTATTCCAAAGTAAACACAATTTATCGATAAAACACTTGTTAAAGGGACCCACTGTAATTTATACATTTAAAGTCTTTTCATAGCTGTGCAATTGTACAATTCCAAATATCCCCCCATCAGGGATACGTAGTAGACTGCACCACCTTCAGAATTATCAATTATGACGCTCCCGGTGGATACTCTTCTGGAAATTGTAGCACGTACGTAAACGTCGAACGAATGAGGGGTCGTTCAGTGCAGAAGGGGATTTTAGGGTACAGCCGCGGCCACGGCGGATGGTGGTTGGTAATCGAATTACCACCCATTGGCCATCCGCCTGCATTCTATTATCTGTTTAGTGTCTTGGGATTTGAGTTGAGTATCCATCCAGTCAGTTCGAAGGAGCTACTGGACTGGTCGGTCATCCCATCATAATTATTTTCCCGCCCTCAGGTTATATTCCACACGGCATACTACTACATACTACATCCACATGGACAAATTGAACTGAAAACTATCCCGCGGGTTTTTCGGGGTTTCGTTTTAAGACGGACAATTTTTTTTGCAACCGCGAAACTGGGTCTACTGCAGAAGGGAAAACTCCATGCCGTCCTGGCTTTTAGAAACTAACAGTGGCTTCGAGAGTGCAATGCAGCTCCGAGCTGTTGGCTAGCATTCCCCCTTTTGTATTTAAACTCCGGCGTTCCAGCCTCGTGTCTTCATTCTTCTCCAGTTCTTCCTTCTGAAATCATACAGCGCTGGGCTCCTTTCCTACGAACTACGAAGGATATCCGGGTTCCTTTAGAAAATTAAGGCCGGTGACGACGACCGTCGAGTACGGATACGGATTCAACCTATCAAAATCATGGGAGTCAACGAAAAGTGAAAAAAAAAAGATTTTGAAATAGAATTCAATAAAATTAATAACAGTTTCGCAATTAAAAAAGTTTGGAAGAAGAATATTGGGACCACAAGAATGCTGGACAAGGAAATTAACGGTGAACTGATTTTGTTTGTGCGTTTAGCTTCTGTAATAACAGTTTGTGAAAATCCAGGGACGGAAAAGTAATTAAAAGTTTTAACCAAACTTCCAATAAACTTGACAGTGGGTTTTACGACAATGACAATTGTGAGTGATCGGGATTTAAACTTGGCAGTGTTAATACGTAATACGTTTACTGTGCATTTTTTAATTTTATCATCCATTTGCGGTCAAATGGACAAACTCGTGTTTCACCACATGCAAAACCGCAGCAAATTTTACCGGCTTATGAGGTACGTACAACGTTCTCAACTTTATTCCTTTATTCCCAACGTGCATACATTCACACGTATGTTTGCACATGGGATTTTTTAAACATAACATTGCATGATTTACGCACATTTGAGCCCTCCGTCGCCTCCGTGGCAAATGTACGTACGTGGTCATTGTCGTTGCTTTTGTTGTGTTTTTGGAGATAATGATGTTCGGGGAGCCAGGATCCACATGGGACGACATTCACACGGATATATTGATATTGTAGCAAAGCGAATGCAAATGTTGCACTGCACTAGATTTTGTTAGCCGAGAGATAGGAAACAAGGAGGATCTCACATCCATCCTGCCACTGTTTAACGTAAACGTGTGCTGAATTATTAGCCTAATCTATTTATAAGCACCGAATTTTAATTCATTCCAGCCGTCAGGGTCGCATAGTACAGCACAGTATGCAAAAAAATTGTGCAAATGTTGCTAGGGAAGGGATCCGCAAGGATTTCCATTGCATCGGTTCAAGAAATAAGCATAGCATGTTTTTACTATGTACGTGCGGTATGGCGAAACCGTGTTCCGCCACATCGCAATTAGTACAGTCTCCGTTTGGAAACATGTAGACAAATAAATCCGTCCGTAATGAATAAGGAGTGCAAATTAGGGCGTTTGCTGGCACCACGCTACGAGAGCCTGACGCAAATTTTTAAAGATGGGGGAGCATCTGGGATTTGTGAAATTACAAATTACTGCAAAAGATTTCCTTGTCCAGTCCACTGAGGCTGAATGGATTTACTGGACTACTCTGGATTTCCAGCACCATTCCCAATTTTCTAGAATTCTCTCCGCTAATAGCCCCAATTTGCATGGGGAAAATGCAAATGGGATGCTGAACATATTGTAAATTATTTTTAATTTGAACGTAACTCACTGTGGATGGCTGTGTTGTGAAATCGGGAAGCAAATGTGATTTAACATGTGTTGGAGTTGATCCAAATCCAGCTTTTATTCCCCTACAGCAGTGCATATATGCATACGGTCGGATAATGTAAGTACCTACGTACGTACACATGCAAAAACTAAAATGTAACCGCAAATTTAAATAGATCCGTCCCGGTACTTGGTTATGAGTGAGTGGTGTTTGCAATCTCAAACTTTTGGAAGGCATGTCACCAGCGTTAGGATTTGACTACTTGTTAAGTGTAAGGGCTTTCTCATTCCAGGACGGTTGACTTGACACATTTCTCTCACCCCAACCGACGAATAATTTGACTTAACTTTTTCCCTCATGAGACGAGGGAGCAGAAAATCCAATTAATGAATGAAGTCACCACTCATTCATAGCATCTGTACATAGAAGACCTTAAGGAGCCCGACTTCATTCATTTCGTGTTATCTCGTAGTCCAAAAATTGCCGGAAGCGACAAAGGGAGACGAATAGTCATCACGGCTGCTAATTAAACCAAACATTTGATTTTTTTGGTCCAAAATTGGAGCGAATAGCGCTCATCATACGGCACGCCCCGTATCCAGCCAACCGCATCCCACTCAACATTAACAAACACACTCAGCACACCCAGAATTTGTTTGCAAGTATTTAATAAACAATGGAGTGGTGTTTTTGGTCCGACGGAGCTGCTGAGTTCATGTTCAAACATAATCAGGGCGGGTGCGATGACGGGGGGAATTGGGTTCGTTTGGTTGTGGTAAGGATGAGGCGTGCGAATGTACGGAATCCATGTGACTCTGAAGAGGTCTTGTTGACATTTTGTGTGGTGATTCATTGGAAGGAACCCCCCCCCCCTTTTGTCTCCAAGTCACTTAAACACAAAGTCAACAAGGCAACTTCACTTTGCATAATGAGTTCAGCCGTCTTCAATTCCATCCAGCATTTTGTAAAGAAAACTATACTACGCCGCACTCTGCATTGCCGTGCTTCAGGCATAGCTCATTTGCAAAAATTTCTAAGGAAATACAAAAGCGTGAGTTCGTAACATTTGAATTTGAATTCATTTTTGCATAGAATTTGCGACAAGAAAAGAAAGGATTAATATGCATGACTTCCCTGGGCCGGATAATCGTTTAATCGAACCCAGTCACAAATTGTATCGCATTTCCATGGAAAAATTTGGCAAATTCCAGGATTACAATTGAGTATCCCACATGCTGGCAAGGTTTGCCTTTCGGGAAGGAAAGAAATGAACCTGAACAAATACTGGATGTCACCACATGACGTCGAAGACAATGAAAAAGTTAATATTAAGTCGGAAACATTACATTAGTCAGAGGAGAGAGTGCCGAGCATTTCGCCCCATTTCCCTCTTCTTGGGCTGCCACGCCACACATACTGAGCGGGGAAATGCGAAAAACGGGAGGTCAATAAATCAGCTTTAGCTGACTGGATAGAGGAGAGAAAGCAAAATGCAGTTAAGGAGGGGTGGGAGTAATAATAAAGCAATGGAAAATGAAGGGAGAAAGAAAAGGGGGGAATCATAATATTTTATTATTCTGGCAATTCTGGGGCGCCTTAAGCCCGGGAATCTTCAAAACATGGCTTGCACCCAAGTGTACCAAACTGAATAAGATAGTCAGAAGTTTTGTGTTCTATTTTCTCCTCTCCTATAGTCATATTGTTTAGTCCCTTAACTTTATTAAGGAGCACAAGTTTTACATTTCTCCAGGAATTATTTCACATCTCGCAATTACGGGCCCGGGCTCCATGCTGGGCGACTGGATAAACCTCTGTCCGTGCGTATCCAATCCATGACTGGGCGAAAAGTGTGAGACAAAATCTTTGCTGGTGTAGGGAAAAGTTTTCGTACTTTTCCAAATGGCAAAAACGTTTACACTTGCCTTGGGAGTTATTAAAAATGTTGGGAGCACACAGCACAATACAATGGGAGGAAGTGGCGGAGGCCGTCGCCCGCCATTCAGGCTTTCCCAAAGAAATCCCTCCGTTTCCATTCCATTTTGAAGGACGCGACGACGCTTCCGTTTAAATGACTGTCATTCAAGGGGGTTTAAGTCCTGTAATAATGTTTTTAATGTATCAATTAAGTTTCAGAGGAAATTGAAGTTTTTACGGGGCGGGCAGGAGCAAAGGAACTTATCCTTTCATCTTTTGTCCCTTTCTTTCTAGGGGTTGGACAGGCACAGAATGGGGACAACTATCCATCATTTGACAACTTATAGTAGTTGTAGTTTTCTGGGTTCCAATTTTAAGTTATGAGAATTCAGAATTCGTGAAAATCAGTGAATTGATTTTCGACTTTAAACGTGCGGTGATTTCCGTCGTCTGAACTCAGGGATAGGAATTTTATTGATCAGATGCTTGTGAATACTTAAGCAATGAATTTTATGAATGAATTTTGAAAATTCCATCAATCTCCTACTGCATCGCATCCTCCACGTTCCGTCCGTACATTACCGTTTGTAAGCAAAAGCAATCACTTCCCTTCAAATATCGATGCCTTCTCTCCCTGATCCGTTGATTTAATTATTTTCCCACAGAGATTTTCCTTTCCCCCCTGATTCAATTTGAATCTCCGACCCCTTCCCCCATTCAAGTTGAATGGGAGTGAGGCTCGTAAATCCAGGAGTCAATTACATTGACATCCATTAACGTTGTGGATGGAATTCCCGCATGGTTTGCCCACTTGAAGGAAAGCTCCGTCTCCAATTTAATATTCTGTTTTGAGAGGAAGGACGAAGGAAGGAAAGCATCATCTCCCGTCTTGGCTCATGTCGGTTTTGAGGCTCGTAAATCCAGGAGTCAATTACATTGACATCCATTAACGTTGTGGGTGGAATTCCCGCATGGTTTGCCCACTTGAAGGAAAGCTCCGTCTCCAATTTAATATTCTGTTTTGAGAGGAAGGACGAAGGAAGGAAAGCATCATCTCCCGTCTTGGCCCATGTCGGTTTTATTAGCATTCAAGTGGAATGGAGGAGGACGATTTTCAGGGGGTAGTTTTTAAGTCCTTTCAAATAGGACCCACCATAAATAGAAATATACGACGCTTGAGAGGGGGACAGAATATATTTCTAAACTTGATTGGACGGAGACCTGGAGTCTTGCCTTCCTTGGCTTCGAACCTCATTTCCCACGGGAAATAAGATTCTTCTCTTGAATGGACATGGCATGGAATGAAGACTGACGACGAACCTGGAAGGAAGGATTTCCTTGAAGGTTCCCTTGTCGTAGTCATTGGAAGAGGGGAAAGATCTCCCCCTCCTCCCAAGGAAATAACCTTTCGGTAATTGAGTCCGCATAAATGCGTACTTAAGGAATGGGACTCAATCCAGGGCAAGGCAAAAGGCCCAGCTGGGCTTCAGAAAGGACCCTCTCATTCATTTCCCAAAATGAAGACATTAAGCATAATGCGCGCGCAGGCCAGACCGAAGGCAAGAATGAGTATAAAGTACTACCAGACTATGACCGAATCCATTACCGGTCTAGTGACATCATTAGACGAGGATCATTGGCTCTCAAATGTTACTTGACATTTTAGCATCTCCTTTAATTTTACTTGCTACATATTACGACTGTAACTGTTCAAATCTACCCGTACCCACCATAGTTGGCAAAAATGCAGGATTTTGGAAAGTACTTTGATTCTCATCCCGCCTATCCTGTATTTTCAAATAAAATGGATTGGACATGTAGACTGGACCAAAGCGTCTGGTGTAGAATTCAAATGGTCAGACACGACGAACTCATCCATGCATACGAAGATAAAAGAGACTCCAGCGGATCAAAGGCTATTGGATTACAATTCAAGCGGAGATAGTGATCTTTCAGGAAATTTTCCACCGGGGGAACGGAAATCCGACAGATGCTGAAGGGACTGGAAACGAATTTATGATCCAAGGAAACCACAAGAATTTGGAAGAAGAGGACACTGGATGCCGTACGTTACGTTACGTTATGTAACGTGCTGTGCGGCCTTTCTTCTCTTTTCCGGCAGTCAATATGCCAGGGAGTATTCAAATTGACTGCATTCTATTGATCTCCTTGCCCCAAACCCACTCATACCAACTCTTCATCACAAACGAAATTTATAAACCAATTCCCCTCCAATTCTTCTCCCTGATATGTCCCTTGGGTTGTCTTGGCCTGGCGGGGAACGGAGAAAGGAATCCCCCGCCGTCAAAGCCAGGAGTCACCGCACAACACAATTTACTCGCCCCCCTCCCTTTCATCCCATTGTGACCATTTTCCTCTTTGGGAAAATCTGGACTGACATTTGAAGAATTGCAAAAGGATTTCCAAATCCTTCAAATTGGATTTTGTTTGTGTTGGAAAGTAAATGAAAAATTAAGGGAAGAATGTTTCCTTTCCTTTCTTTGAATATTTAATTGAAATTCTCTTTGGAATGGATGGGGGGGGGGAGGGGAATGGATCCCAGCTGGTGATCTAAATGTGATTCCCTTGGAATTAAGAGGATAGAAAAATGTGTATTGGAGGTAGCAGGATGGTTGGAAGGAAATGCCATTTATTTCCTCTTGAATGTAACGTTTTATGAGGATGGAGAGTCGGAGTAACGAGATGTGAAAACATCCCTTTCCTCAGTCGAGTCGGCTTTTTCAATTCAATCCTATCAATTCGAATTCGCCTGATCTTTGTTCCACCGGCCAAACCATTCCATACAGTTCTATGGCTCGAAAGTTGATTCCCTTGCATATTTCACCCAAAACTCTCTTTTGAAGTCCTCCAAGTCTTGAATTTCAAGACTGACAGTCATTTCCGATCCTCATTCTCCATTACATTTATCCATTCATTCTCCGTTCATACAATATGTCGGCAGATATTATTTTCAATGCTATTTATGTATTTGCAACTCACTAGGAGAAATGGCCGGAAAATACAGGAATGTAATGCACTGTATAAAATCCCAATGCTATGCTTTCAAATTTCATGCTCAATTAGGCAGTGGCATTAAATATCTGCGAGTATAGGGTGTAGCAATTTGAGGAATTTCTGTGTGAAAAATAATACATGTTGGTAAATAGAATAAATGAAAGTAGGAACTTTGGAGACGCAGCAGTTTTGCTTCCCAGCTAACGTCCGCCCATCTCTATCTGTCACTTTAGCTCAAATAATGAGATAGGCGTGAAGAAAAGAAAGGAGCTCTACTATTTTCTATACATTTTGGAAAAAATCTACTGTGATCCAATAAATACACACATCCTAGCATGCAGCAGCTTTAGTCTTATTCTTCCCTTTGGGAAATTCTAATGAAATGTTTTTTGAGACACGCTTTTCCCCTTGACTAGCCAACCGAACTAATCAGGGGACTGGGATTCTTCGGATCAGCACATCCAATTTTTTTTCCTACGCTTCCTACCTTTGGGATTTCCCACTCCCACTGCGTTGTCTGAAACAAAATATTTGTAAATATGTCGTATTTTCGGATTTTTCTAGACTAGGGACTTGATTTGCAATTCCTTCATGGTTATGGCATGGCATGGGCACAATGCCTTCCCCAAGTTATTCCATTGGAATTCCAAATACTCCAATAATATTATATTCCTGGCCATGAATGGCATGAGAGAAGAATCATATTTTACCATGGTTGGATTCACTTTTTTAAGAGGAATAAACCGAGTGGATGAGGATATCTCCCCCCTCATTCCCTCCCTTCAACCCACCTTGTTATTCAAACCTCCATGGGAAATAATCCGTCTGAAATGATTTTCTTTCGTGCCTCGCATTTCGGATTCCCAAGCAAGGAAATCAATCAAACACTCCCCCTCATCCCAACCCGTTCCATTTCTCGCATTTTTCATTTCAAAGCAAGAGGATTTTGTGTACCAAACCATTCATGCTGCTCCTCCATCCTATTTATTGCCCAAGCGTATTGATGACTGATACGAATACAAATGGCGATGGCGATACTACGACTGCCATGCATTTCGCATTTTACACAACATAACTTTTTTTTTGCAAAGAAGGCAACTTCCTTTGCCTTGCCTTGCCCGTCCTGCTGCCGTACTTGTTTGCAAAACTTTTTGTTCTTGACTCCTGGCGTTGTACGACATATGCAGGCGTACGTTTCAAATTAACACGAGGAAATAATGTTCGCATGATAACATGGTTCTGTGGGAAAGTGAGGTAATTAAATCCATGTTTCTCATCAAGTACTACGAATGGGTGTAGCTGAAGTCAGCAAGGACGCCGGAGTCTCACAAACTGATGCAAAATTCCTCCAACCGCAATATTCCCTTGATTTCTACTGGATATTGTGACGTAACTCAAGGAATTTTCCCAAACATTTAAATAACTAGCCTGCATTTAAGTACACTTCATTTCGCATGACTGGTTGGCGGGCAGGGGCAAAGGGGATGACGAAATCAATGGATTTGCCTGAACTTGAAGTTTTAGGTCGTCGTAACATTTGCTTCAGTAAGTTATTGCAAATTTACATTTCAAATTGCACTGTACAATGTATGAATATTGCAGGATTCTTTTGTGGAAATATACGGATATGGTCTTTCCTGGCTTAAAGCGTGAGCTCATAATAAAAAATTAAAATATTAATTGAACGGACTTAGCAATTTGTCAAAACTTGGGCTATCGCTATATTTGAAGTTTAAAATTTTTGAAAGAAACAAATGCCATTCCTAGAATCTCATACACAAACGCGGTATGAACTACTAATTGGAAGGCATGGCGCGTCTTTGAGACGAAGGAGAATGTGAGATGCATTTTTGAATTAATAACGTCGAGTCCGCCCTACATTTGCCTCTGGAAAATAATTTTGAGTCATTTGACATTTCTGTTGGGGAACTTGGGCTTTCCGAGCAATTAAATGCCGCTCGTCATGCCAATTTAAAGCGGATTAGAAATTTGAAACTTTGTTCCATGTTTCTGAGCACTGCACATACATTGTATCCAGAACCTGGCCTTTGTGTGTTTATAATAGTTTCCTTTTAATTCCTTACTAATTAGAGAATTTAATTATTTTTGATACAATGCAGAGCCTGAAACCCAAGCCCATTACGTTACATTTAGCATTCCAAGCAATTCTCGAATGCGGCATCAAATAATCCCCGCTTTTCAAAGTTTATTCCAAAACGGCATTAAATTGCACTAGGTTGCCTGAATTCCTATCAGCCAAGCCCAGTTGGGAAATTCGAATGTCAAGATTTTTGCATATTCTCATTTGGACACGAGTATCTGCTCGTAAAGTCAGCTGATTTTGCCAAGGACAAAGATGTCTATTCAGTCGTCAAATATAATTGGATGACCTGTCATATGTGACTTTCAAACATCACAATTATTTCTGACATCCTCAATCCGTCTGTCCTCCTCCATTTAGAAATTGAAGGTTTTAATGGGTACAGTGTTGCAACCAAATAAATAATTGGGGTAGGATTTTAAGAATTTAAATGTGTTGCAGCGGACTGCAACCCATATTTAAACATTTATATATTTTTTGTATTTATTTTGAGTCACGGTTAGACTATATATACTTAATCCGCCAACTGAATTCCTTAAATAAAGGAAATTCGGAAATAATTATTTGCTGTGCTCAATAATCTTGAGTTCGTGCAATTACAATAGAAGTCCAAATCTTCAAAATCCCCTGAAATGAAAGACACATTATTCAGTTCTTGCGAATGCAAAATAATATGTCACTGCGTTCCTTTGTTTTAAACTGCTAAAAATAAACGGAAAAACAAATTAAGGGAACAGGCCCGCATTTCTAAAAGCGATCGAGGTGAACACTGCTAAAAGCAAATGCAAAGTTAGGATCCAAATCCGAATCCATGGCTAAATTCGAAGCTTGCACTACAAACTCATTCAGTCCCGTCACTCTCGCCTCGTTAAACATTTACAATTTGCTGAATTTGGTCCTGAATGGAATCCGAATTGAATAGACAGCGGCGTTCAGGTGTGCAATCGCATTTTGTCAGCCTTCTGACCCAGCCCTATCAAACACAACCCACTCAACGTCCTTTACATTTTGCAAATTGACACTAATCGCTAATCCACCCACACCATCAAAGTCCGCATTATGTCAGTAAAAGCAATTTTGTCCCTTTCCCTCGTAAATCCCAAGTATTGCATTTTCCTGAAAGCCGCTCGTTCGTATTCATCCTGTGCATTACGTTGGATCCCTTTTCTAATTTTTTGATAGATTGTTCCCAAATCCGATCAGACGGACAACACACGAATTCATTTCACAACTTTTTTTAGTCCTCATTTACACGCAACGTGTCCTGGCCTACCTACACGTCACGTATTATTAGTCCAACACCAATCCAAACCGATGAATTGAGAATACATAGCACACAGTGTTCTTTTTTTTCTTATTTTCGGTTATGTTGCATTAGAGAAAGTCCATTTTTATTCTTTTGAATTATCGGTTCCCCACTCATTACCCGAATCGCCGCCGCGGCGGTCGCCGGGAGATTAAATACGCGGAGCTAGCGGGTCTCACGCAACCAGGAAATGGACTGGGAATTATGGTCCTTATAATGAAGTACATACGGACCGTGGACTCACAAGAGGGAAGATGAATGGGAAAATCCAACGAACCTTTCTTTCAGCCCCAGTCATCATAAAATCCCCCCTACCAATCTCCTTAGTTATTTACATTATTTGGAGAAAGTGGGATGTGTGGATCGGGACGACGAGGCTTGACTTGGTTGGGGAAAGGCGCCTTTTGTTCGCACACATGGCCGAATGCATGCAAACCACAGATTATATACATAGTACGCCATGCAAATCCTTATAAATTTGATTCCCCTTTATTCCAAAATGTGGTGACTGGGAGGATCTTAAATTCGTGAATATGAAGAACACATTGGCAACAGCTTGAGTGAGTTGATGAACGGATCCTTAACATATGCATGTACGTATGGGATGGGAATAAAAAGAACTGGCTGACTGGGTGACTCCATTGTTAAGCCGAATGGTAAATGGGTTGCAGGGAAGGCAAAGGATTTGCATTTTCTATATTTTTTTTCGTGGCGGTGCCGTTATTGAATGTCTTTGAAGCCTTCCGCGCCTTTGGATTTGAATGAACAAAGGGAAATGGAGAATTCTCATTTCCTTTCTTTCCCTCGCATCTTATTCTCGTATCGTTCTGTGCTCCTGGCAATTCTGTAATTGTGGCGCCTTTTGGACCCTGGCGTGTTCTGGAAGGAGCACCCAACCACGCCTCCTTTCCTGTGGTAAACCAGGTGACAAATTTAATTAGTACAAAGTGCAATTCGTCGAGGAATCATTCTGTGAACTTTCTATTTCCACTTTGGAGTTTTGGCCTGGAAAGTTCTTTCTTGGAAATCATAAAACGGGATGGAATTTCTTGGAAATTTGAAGACAATTTTTAGTTAAAAGACTTGAAATATTTCGGATTTATAAATGCATTGATCGAAATGTAGGAAATTCGCACATGTACGGGCTCACTGAGTGTAATTTTGTAATATCCAAATGCAATTCCAGGGAAGGTATTCTCCATGGGGAAGCCTGGCATGGCAGGAGGAGCTTCATGGTTTGCTTCTTCAACATTGACAAAGCGGCCTCGCAACACACATGACATGTTAGTTAAATAGGATTGTGGTAAAAGTGTGCGATTGTGTCAAGAAGATAAATTGGCTGCACTTTGGCGTCCGAGACACGCAGTCAACCCCCATGTTTTCCCGTACTAGGGACAATGGGATTTAAGCTTAAAATAAATCCCACCGCCAGCCCAACTATTACCTACAACACATGCCATCCCCGACCCAATTCCTCTTTTGTAGATTCCAATCTATAAAACGATTTGATTTATCCACGTTTTTCCTCAAATTCCGATCCCGATCATGCAAAACGTATGGAGCGCCAATTTTGCACGAAAAATTCCATTCCGCCTCCGCATTCCACGTTAGGAATGCTCAGAATTTCGTGACGATGCGGCGGCGACGGCTCAATAATTTTTAAATTATTGAGGTTTCCTATTAAACTCTTTGAACCGAAAAATGTTTGACTCAAATCAAATTCAGATGGTTGCGGGTTTCCGCCGCGCTGTCCGACTTTAGGCATTGCTCCAGGCACTCCAAGAAATGTCCAGGAATTCCAGTACGATGACATTTATCAATTTTGAAGGACCGCGGTATGGGGCCGCTTGAAAAATTCAGTTTTGATTATGTCCCGCCCCATGACGAGGGATTTCAACTCATTTTGTCACGGAAGCAGCTCTGGAGGTGACCATCCAGAGCCATAGTCATTTAGTCATATGCCGTGCCGAGTTGAAGTAAACAAATAAATGTCCATGTGATCGAACACGCAATTCTGGAGTGCGGAATCGATTTTCCCCATCCGGCGCCCTTTTAACTTTTCCTTTCTCTTCAGCATTTGCCATGGCATGGCACTTTGCAAAGTACCCACAGTTGTTTTAGCCTCATCTCAACTTCCATTGGCGTGTGGGCCCGCGAAATGAGCTCACATCCTAAGGAATTCCCGATCAAAGGCAATTTTTATTCAATTTGTTTGATTGCCGCACATTTTCGTCTTCCGTTTCCTTCGGTCCACGTCTTTATTCGAAGGATCTCATCCTCCTCCAAACTTACAGACCACTGTAATTTATGGAAATCCTGTTGCGGTAAATGCGAGAAGTAGAGAATTTATTTTGAGGTACTCCTGTCCCTTCTGTAGCGTAACGTACGTACATTGGAATTTCTTTCCGAATTTAAAATTTTCAATGTGAAGACTGATATGGATTTTCATGCTACACGAGAGACCGCAGCGTGGAAATTGGTCCGGCCAGGAAATTGCTTGCTCGCAAAATTTATAACTCCAGAAACGTGGGGAAATTTGCAAACTGAGTGTATGAGTATATATATGCGTACAGACTTGGATTCTCATTAGTTATTCTAGCCGTATGTTCCTGGGAACGTTAATTTAAATTAGTCATTTCAGGCCTGAAGTGTACTGAATTGGAAAAGTTGTAAAATGGACATAAAGTACTGATGCGGGATCCAAGTACTAAAATTGCCGCATGTAAATTTCCACATATTCGCTTTGACTTCTGAATGAAGCATTTCATGTTGTATTAGAGGTACACCATGGACTCCAGGCCATAAATACAGGCAATGTGTTTTTTATGACTCAGCTCCTACCCCCCACTGCAAAAAATATGCATGGGCCACATCAAAAAAATTCGTGTCGGCCTACTTTTTTTTAGGAAAAAAATATATACCCTGTAATTCCGCAAATGTTGTGCCTGTATGTACTCAGCTTACCGGGTCTGTTATTGCTTCGTATTTCTACTACGAAGCCTTTCCCACTGAATTCATACTAAATGGCGTGACTTGTCCATTTTCTCCTATTATTCATACCGCGCCGGCTCGTTTTTTGCTAGACTGGACACTGGATTGGGCGGACTTAGAACATGTGCTTGGTTGAATTAAAATATCACAAATTAAGTATGAACGTGAATTCTAAAGTTTTTATAATGGCATTCGTATGTTGGCAATATATATATTTGGGACATCCATAACAGAGTGAGGCAAATGTTAGGAATAATTTTGAGTTCAGAAAAGCATTTAGAAAATAACATTACACATACCACCATCATGGAGTTGAAGTTTTCGACCGTTGTTTGATAAAGATATGTAACCTTGTCACAAAATGTATTCAATACAAGCGCAAGCAATAATAGAGGATGTTTTTTTACGGGGAAAGAGAAAATGTAATGAAAATGTTAGTGTACATATAATCTACTGTATTTGTGTATCTACAATATTATGAACCATATTAGCAGGCCAATACATTGTGTGTGCCTTACTCGCACCTGAGCCAAGAAGCAGACATGGGCCAAGGAGTAAAACATGATTATTCCTAATCTGCAGCATGGCCCGATAAATTTTATCAGTCTAAGCCGCGAGCCATTCAAACGAATTCATCCAATTGAATTGCATTTTTCAACTTATTTCTTACTACTGGAAATTTTAATTTAACAGGTGAATCCATTCATAAATTTGACGAAGAAGACAAGGGATGCTGACATTGACCTTTGGCCCGTTGCGGAGGTGTATAAATTCAAGAAGTGACGATGTCTGTTTCACCGCTATATAAGTCACTCCTCGCCGTTATTTTCATCGGCGTCTCACTATGCATCATCACATTTTTGGCTGTCCATCAACCTCCACAACAAGTAAGTCACATTTCCCACATTTTAGTTTAGTTTTTAATTATTTTTCGAGCAATTGACCGCTTTTGGATTTTATGTTTACTTTCGGTTTTCCGGTTTGCGCCACTAGGGAAGGGACTAAATAATGATAAGGAATCGGAAAATATCGTAGTAAATCTACTTTACTTTCATTCTAATCAATAAAATAACCAACGTCGAGCCATGAAATACCGCACCGGAAGGGTAAATACCCCATGTCTAGCCAGCAAAGAAATTTCGCAACGCAACCTGTAATCTTTGGAAATAAATGGCGACATCCATTGTTTCGGCATCCGGCCAACTTTCTTTTAAAATACTACTACTACTACGCAGTGTAGTTTTGAACCCACATGACTTGACCAATTATTGTTATCTGAGTTCTACATCTGACAGAGTCCAAAGCACCGCACTGTTCGTTCCGACTCCAGGAACCTAGTGGTGTTTTCTTCCTAAGGGCAAATAGGCACTTGTAAGTTGCAGAGAAAGTCAACGTAATGTTTATTTACTTGTACATACGTAGTATTAGTATGTTAGGGTATAAAATGTGGATATTATTACATAGATTTTTCTGCACTCACCTTGGTTGAAACCCTTATAATTTATCGGGACCAGGGTTTGAGTTGAGGGTCGTAAATTTGTTTGCTGAGCTGTGCTGTGCCATGAAAAAATACGCATCCTCCCCTCGACCCTTTTATGTGAATGCATTTTATGTGCTTTCCCTTAGCTGGGGAACTGGTGAAACTAATTGACAACGCCCAAAGGCCATTTTCGACACCCCATTACTAGGCAAGAAGAAACTCCGACTGAATTGGATAGACCTGGGTAATAAAACATGAATAAAATTCACGCAATACGAATACGAGACGAACGCACGTTTGCTTTGCACGTTCAGAATGAAATCGAACAAAGGTACAAACTAACCGTGCCGTGGTGGGCTGAAGGCTCGGCTGTAAAGGGTAGAACTCATGAGCAAATTTATGTAAACCGGATCACGTGTCGTCCCCGACTTCTCGCTTTTCATCTCCACGACAAAAGTGAGGGAATCGGTTGAAATATTCCTTTGTAAAATTCCTATACCGCAGAAGCAACAGCCCTGTGTTTGGTATCGGATGTGTTTGCTCTGGTGAAATACTTGACGTTAACACAAGAATAACTTAAGTGCGTATTCTCGGGAGAGTGATGAAGGGAGAGGCTTGAGCCAGGAGTTTTCTTGAAGGCGGGTAGAGTTTAATAAGTTTTCCCCGAAAGTGTCAGTGGAGGAGAAGAAAAGTGGGGATCGAAAATTTGATTTACACCAGGATGGTTAATATTGGATCCTTTCCTTGTTAAGGCCTCCACAAAAGCCGAAAGCTCTTCTCGTTCTCAGGTCTCCTTCTGTGGCTGTAACCTGCCATCATCGCATAATAGACTCCTTCCTTCATTCACTTTCATATAAATCCATCCAACCGCAAATTCTGTGCCAACTACGCTTTCTTTTGGATTCTTCGTCTCCTGGCAAACTGTGATAGTACTTGTGTCCGAGTGTGATTAAACTGGCCCAGGGAATAATAAAAATATTTGATGTGTGATATACGACTCGGACCCGACCCAGGTAGACTTTCAGAAAGTTGAGGAAACAGCTGGCTGAGGAAAATAGAAAGAATGGATTTTTACACAATGCTGAACCTGTGAATTTTTAAATTTCAATTAGTGTGATGAAAATTCATACAATCAAAACTATTGATGAACACAATAGAATTTTTATACAATGGTTTTTTGTTTTGATTTTTCTGGTTCCAAGCTTCTTTGAAGAAAATTCCTCTCGGTTCTTTTCTTATCCTCCTGGCTACAGACATCTGGCCAGTTTCAGGTCGTAGGTCCTTGAAGATTTATTATTTGAAAAATAAAGTTACAGATTGTAATAATTAAATAAATGTCAATGCAAACCGGTCAGTTGGCAGTCCGTTGTAATCGAATTTTTTCGTATTGCATGTTTGAATTTGCTTCGTCTGGAATTCCCGGGCCGTAGATTTCACATGCCGGCTCCTTAGTCAATGGCATTGCAAAGCGGCAGTTGGACGAATATATGAATAATTTTGCTTGGAGGATAGGATGTCCGTGGCTGTGGGATTGAATTCAAGTGACCCGTGACTTAAACAAGTTAAAAATGTCACCCTCCTCCAATTATTGTTGTGGTGCAGTCCAGTGTTCTGTGCTTTTGCATCGCATGGCATGGGGAGGGGACGGGCGACGCCAGTCGGGCGCAAGCGGCGCAGAATTTCCCGCGATGCCCTGCCTCGCGCATACCTGCTGCGTGCTGCATTGCATTTGGCATTAACTTTAAATAGCCGTTAAACACCCACAGCATTTGTTGATGGCATAGTAGCTTGATCGGCTACGCGAAGGACTTATATTGGCATGCATGTGCCAGAGTTCAGTTCTACGTGCGGTTGCTATCAACACATAAAAAATTTTGCACTTTTTTAAAATTGTATTAGCAAAGTCATTTAATTTGGCAATGTTGTAGTAGAAAATAATCGTTTCTGGTTAGGAATGCTTTAAATTTTGACTGCAATTTGATGCTAGTTGAGTAATAAATGCGAATAATAACTGCATTCTAATTAATATAGAAGCTTAAAACGATACCTGTTCAATTAATGTAATTTTTCCTTATTTGTTTGATGTGCTAATTTACTAATTGCAGCCAAAACTGCAGTACGTTTATATTTTACAGTGTAGCCGGCGTTTGTTCATGCAATGTTTTGTTATAATTACAGCTGGGAACCGGACCTGATGATGTAGGCGTAATGAGTAGCCGCCTGATTTCCATCCGCGTTGATGATGTCATCGTCCATAACATTTCTGATCGAGTTCTGGAGAGTTTACGGAATGAAAGGATTCTTTGCTCCATCAAACGTAAGTTGAACTACTACAAGTAGGCTGAGCTGTTCTTAAAACAGCAATTTTCCCTGTAATTATTTATGCTTGCATGACACAACGGACAAAGTGATTCTTTTAAAAGCCTTACTTGAATAACAACACTTACTTAACGCGATGTATGGTTTACTTTAATGTGTGTATGGCGTGCGATTGAGCAGTGCAAAATCGGGTATTTTCAGCTCTCATTAATATAACCAAGGTTAGGCTTATAACTCCGACGCTGCGCTGTTATGCTTGGCTGGTATGCTCTTCATATCAATAGTATGACACTTTAGGAAGAATATCTATCTACAGACACAAGGATTGTTGTATATGAGGCTAACTGTTAGCGTATTATAATATATGACTTCAAATCGAACAAAAGAATTTCATTTCTACTCGCTTCTTAATCAACCTATTCCTTTAAAGAAGAGCAATTTAAATGTAAATGGTAACGTACAAGGGAGACGAAGAAATCATGACATAGTGTTGACGTTTTATAGCAAACAGTTAGCCCGGAATAGATAAGTCAACATATGAACCATGACACAATGCAATGTCGGACACATCATTCTCTAGTCTTTAAGCAATTCCTTACTCTTTGTAAATATCTCGAGAACTCGGTAAAAGAAAGAATTAATGATGGATTATCGACGAAAATGTTGTGGCTGATCCTCAGGGCGTGAATTGTGGTGAAAGTCGTAGAAATTGAATTAAGGCTTTACACTTGTGCACAAAAGGAATAAGGCCAAGGATCCATATCCCTTTCGCATGAGTTATTTGCATTATATGTTTACGAGGGGGTGGGTCGACATTTACTATAGTTGTTTTTGGCACGTCGTATTTTGTCATCTTGGCTTCCGAGTCATCAAAATTTTTATGAAATTGGCTGGCACAGCTGTGCAAATGGCCAGCTTTAAGCATTCTCAAAGCAAAGGCTTGAGGAAAGGTTTGCATCTTATGAGAATTTTCACGAAAAACTTGAAGCCTGCTTAGCTTCCTTATTCAAACAAGTTTAGCTTGACACGACTGTGAGGGTGTATGGAATAATCTGTCAACTGCCGATCGAGAAGACGTTTGAATGATTTATGATTATCTATTTATTGAAAACTTTTTTTATATCCCTGGTTTGTATGTGCTGATATGAATTTATGAATACTTGTAGGTAATGCAGATAAATTGCCAACTATCTACCTTATTACGCCAACGTATAAAAGACCAGAACAAATTCCGGATTTGACAAGACTGGCACAAACTCTGATGCATGTTCCATCCATCATGTGGTTCGTCATTGAAGATGCTGAAACGTTAAATCCCCATGTTGCCTCCTTACTAAGACGGAGCGGCATTCCTTATCTCCACATGCTAGGTGAGTCTACACACATTACTTCGTACACAGAAAATCAAAGTGTTAATGTTAATATAAATAAAGTATTATTCAAAATATCACACAGCGTAACATGAAGGAAACAAACTCATTATGCTTGTTCTCCAATTGTGTTCAAGAAAAATAATTTAGATGATTCCCTCAACATCTTTTCTGCTATTAGAATCTCTCTTTAAATTAACAAGTGAACAGCAATTAATTGCTGGGCGTGTTAGATAATTGCTGATTTAGGCTGCATATTACTTCAACTTCAAATTTTATTCTGTGCAGTTAAGTACTGAAAATATTCAGCGTCTGATCTCTCTCGGTATACCAGAGGTGTGCTGAGAAATTAGAGTTTTGATATTTGCGAAATAATGCCACAATTTTTTAACATTCATGTTACTTAAATATGTTCAGTGTTCAGTGCTTTTGCATAGTATGGCATGGGGAGAGGACGGACGACGCCAGTCGGGCGCAAGCGGCGCAGAATTCCCCGCATGCCCTGCCTTGCGCATAGCTGCTGCGCGCTGCATTGCACTTGGCATTAACTTTAAATAACAGTTAAACACCCAGAGCATTTGTTGATGGCATGGTAGCTTAATCGGCTACGCCCCCTCGTTGGAGGACTTATATTAGCCTGTATGGCTAGGGTTCAATTCCACGCGGGGTGGCTATCAGCACAAAAAAAATTTTGCACTTTTTGTTAATTATATTAGCGCAGTCATTTAATTTGTCAATATTGTAGTAGAAAATAATCGTTTCTGGTTAGAAATGCTTTATATTTTGACTGCAATTTAATGCTAGTTGAGTAATAAATGCGAGTAATAACTACATTCTGATTAATAGAAGATTAAAACGTTACCTGTTTAATTAATGTAATGTTTTCTTACTTGTTCAATATGTTAATTGGACTAATTGCAAACAAAACTGCATGCAGTATTTTTATATTTTGCAGTGTAGCCGGCTTTCATTAAATGTTTTGATATAATTCCAGCTGGGAACCGTATTAAAGAATCAAAAAGAAAGAATTTAATTTAATAATCTTCAATGATTTAAATTTGATTGAACTGCAATTGAATGCTAAATACGAAGTATTGTCATTTTGAAAGAAGCCTACAACGATGTAATGGTGAGAGTAAATGTAAAATAGACAGGTCACACTGGCCGCGGATACAACGTTACATTAATTCAATCAATTCCATGTTTACATATTTTTTTTGACAAGTAATCATTCCTGCTAATTCAATCCCGGAGTTTTGACAATTACAATTGAAGGGCGCGATGACACTGTTAGAAGTATCAATGTACTGCAAAGTGTATGTTATTGATGACTCTAATAAAATTATCCACAAAATCCAGAAATGGTAGACAGTTTGCTGATTCAGGCAGTATATGTAACTTCAAATTTTATTCTAAGCAGTTAGGTATTGATGATGTTCAGCCGGTGATCTCGCTTGTTAATACCAGAAGTGTGCCGATAATTTAGAGTTTTCATGTCGCAACCGCTGACATCTCAATTTCTAAGAAATTAACGACTATGCTATTAGTTGAAATTGTGCGATAAGATGCTGACAGCATAATAATTCTCACTCATATTACAGCGCCCATGCCCAAAGAAGAGCAGGCGAAAAAAGTCAAGGCTCGTGGAGTATCCAACCGAAATCGTGGATTGCAGTGGATTCGAGAAAACTACGTCGATCCGCTTGGAGTTATTTATTTTGCAGATGACGACAACACTTATGATCTCAGACTCTTCGATGAAGTAAGTCTCAATAATTCCTCTTGTCATTTACAGCTCTCTCCTGCCGGCCATTTCCCCCCAAACTAGCACTTAAATTCCCTTTCTGTTGGGTAACTTCTCATTCTCTCACTTCGGTTTTATGGACGATGAATTACTCACAGGCCGACCCAACTCCAGATGAGGTCTTACTCCCAGTTGCACCCTATTCATTTTGTGTTCACCACATGCTGGAGGTGTGAGTGAGTTACCCACAGCTACATTAGTAATTTAGTAACCTTAAATCTAAAATTCCTAGAAAAATATTTCCCGGGTTTATAATTTTGGCATTGGCTGTCCGTAAAATGATTCATCACTCGTTTATCTTGTTGATTCTGTAGAAGGAAATTTGTTACTCTGGAAAGCCTTGAAGTGGTTTGAGGCGGGGCAGGAATTCCCTTTATGAATTTTGGAAGGCATTTCCACACCCCTTACCTCATTTCCACCTCCACTTCCAGGAAATCACACGTGCAGTGAGAGTAATGCCAGCATACAAGTCGGAGAGAAAGTAATGGGGCAGTGCCTCTTGACACTCAGCCTACCTGAGTGAAGGAAATGTCCATTGAGGAAGAAAGTAAACGTGCAGTAAATGCTTTAACGGCCACATCATTCTGTTAAAAAATGATGAAAAGAGCAAAACATCATCCTTCGTTTCACACGTAACCCAAGGCTATAAATGTGAAAACAAAATGCTTCGGCGTTTACTGAAATGACTTTCAGCCTCATACAGCCCTGCCTTTTAGAGAGCATCTGAACAGGATTTTTGAAGCCCTTCCATTGTAAGCGCTTAACGTCACATTTTCCTCAGCTTAAATTCGACACTAAAGACTGAGGGATGTGCCTTCCATTGACTTTTAGTACTGGAAATAAATTTCTGAGCCCCGATTCAGTGATTAGTGTTGGTTCAATAGTGGAACGTGAAAGTACATCCAGATGCCAGGGTGTTTACTCACCGCATAGTTGGAAATGTGTTTTTCTTGAGCAAATGCTTTGTGAATTTACGACAGGACTTGAATTTGTGACATGAACGGCTTTGACTCCTCTTTTTTGAACTCTAGTACACATATATGTTAGTACCAGGCGCGGCATGAGACTTGCAGCTTTAGCTTCAGAAATCTAAACTGGGTCATTCAGGCTAAAGATATAGATACTAAGGCCCATTCCTATAGGTCATCATCCTCATGGACTTTCTCTTTCCCGTGATTTCTTTGGAGTTGTAGCATCCATTAGATTGGCATTGGAGTAGCAATGTCTAGCTCAGCTTGGGAATGCATTTCCTGCCATTAGTTCTAGCCAGAGAGAAACATGTTACTGTGGCGTGGAGAACTCACATTTGATTTCCCAGCCCCATTGGAAATCACAATTAAAAGGAAATGGCTTTGATCTTTGAATCTAAGCACTTTTTAATTACGGGTATCTGAACACATACGACTTGGATGGGAGTCCTTTTTTCCCTCCACTTTGTCCCTTGGATAGGAAACCCATAGAAACTCTGTGTCCATTCAATCTGCTTTCTAGACACACAAAGTCGTGCAAATGTTAGCCTAGTGTAGGTGTAGTTACGCGGGTGACAGTGACATGCGAATTTGTCAAGGACTGAAGCTCACAGTCCTTGGAACACTGAGTTCTACCGCGAATTTCTAAGTAGAAAATTAATGCAAATCTGGGATTTCTGAGCGCGATCTGTTAATTTAGCATAAACCGACATCCTCCTAACCTTACCCTACACCTTAGCAACTTTGTGTCAAAATGAAATCCCAGCCAACACCATAATTTTCCAATTATCACTAAATGGCCCCTTTGATAATACTATATTTGGTAATTAATTTAGAATGTGAGTTGAATTAATTGATTTTCTGGTAATTTATCTTGCATTGCAGATTCGAACTGTGAAGAAAGTGGGAATGTGGCCCGTAGGACTCATTACAAGCACAGGCGTGAGCACACCCATCGTTAAGAATGGAAAAGTGACTGGTTTTTACGACGGTTGGATTGCCAATCGAAAGTTTCCTGTGGATATGGCAGGATTTGCCTTCTCTGTTGACTTTCTCTTGAAGGTAATGCTCTCGCCTTTCATTTCCGCTCAACGAACGACACGCCACTTAATTGCCTCCCAATTTTTTTTATCTGATTTGCTCTAAATTCCAAAGCGGAGAAAATCACTGGGAAACTAATTTCAAGTTATTTGCACATAAATAATATAATCTTGTTCCACGCCCTTTATTATTCACCCTTCCCAGAAAGAAAGTCAACTCAATTTCATTAGAAAGGCCCAGGGCCTCCCTTGAGATGATATATGTTACTTTAAGATTCCTTTCAAGATTAAATTTTTATTACAAAGATTTGCGATGCTCCTTTTCGATCATGTTTCCTCTTTAGAATCCAAGTTTTAGTTGGATTTTTGACAGGCACAAAGATCCTGATTCAACTTATTTTTTATATTCTCAATCAGGGATTTTATGGTTCCCGTTCTTATGGATATTCGGGATGTAGATGACTTGTTATATTATGCAACGTATACTGATGGAAATGTAGCCGATGGTATATTTTCTCATTGAATCCCGTCCCAGCAAGCAAAGTCCGCAAATGGAGAGAATCTGCATGATTTTCCCAATCCTCAAGGAAATCATAAAGTTGAATACTAAAGTGGGTCCACTTTCTCGCACCCATCTTGTCGTACGCACTTCGTTCCGCGTTGTTGGCGCGGCGACTCTTTTCTTATTTCTAGAGTCCTTGGTCTGGCACTTTAGTCTCTGGAAAAGATGAAAGGACGAAAGAAGGTCTCTTGTGAATGGCACGTTAGTTTTTTGAAGCTTCAAAAATTGAAGAGCTAGTTTTTGGACACGAATTGTAGATTTTGGAGATGTAAAGTGAGATTGACCTTTGAAAGCGTCTTTTCCATTTGACGCGGGGCCTCCAGTCATGTTTTTATAACCTTCTTTCTTCGCCTGGTGCAAATCCAGCGACGTTTCTTCTTTTCTCAAGTAGTTGGAAGGAGGAGAAGGGAAGGTTGAATCAGGATTTAAGCCAAAGCACGAATAGTTAGTAAAAGTACGAATTCTCTGCACAAACTCTTATCTTTCTAGATCAATTCGAATTAAATACCCTTAAACTTGAGACGAGAGGGATGTGACGGATTCACTGGGATTACAAGCTACGGGTTGACTTGGGCTGTCAGACAGAGACAGGACTTAAAGACTCCTGCCCAAGGGAGTCACTGAGACATTTTGATAAATTTTCTTTCCCTTTTGGTTTTCTCTTTGCTTTGTATGGACTAGAGTGCTGGAGTGTGTGTTGTGTTTCTTCCATTCCATCGGATTTCTCTTCCCCCTTTTTGCCTCCGGAGGATCCTGAAGGTGATAGGGAATTGTCTAAACTGTTTGAATGTTGAGGGGAAACAGGCGGTGCTTTTACGGTCCCTACTGCTCATTTTAAGTTCATCTATGTCGTCGACATATTTTGTATTGTTTAATTGAACTCTTGACCCAACAATAATCATCATTATTGAGGAGACTAATATTGATTTTCAATTTTTCACCTTAAACTGCAAGACAAGTTTTCCCATTATTTTGTAAATAAGTGTGCAAGGAACTAACAGATATTCTTGAGAGTTGAGACTAACTGGAAATTGAAATGCTTGAAACAAAGTAAGCAGCGGAATAAGACATTCGTATGTGTACAAAATTTCTATTTTGGGAAATGCGGTTTCACTTTTGAGCCTCAACCTACACGTGGTTGCGGAATGCGGGGAGTTGCGGCGACATACAGACATGGAAAGGGGGAGAAAGTTGCACTTTCACTGCGGTAAAACCACACACCATTCCATTCCTTGTTATTCCAAGTGGAGCTGGGTGAAATTCCGATTAGAATTCCATCTGAGTTTCAACTTTCTACTTCATACTTTCCCATCCAATCTTTCCCTGTATCTCCTCAGCTCCTGGGTTTGGGCTTGCACTCCGTTGCATTGCATTCCCATGTTGTTACTCTGAATGCCGATTCATTCATTCATTGGATTCACCCCCAAAATCTAAGCACTTGTCAGATTAGTCCACTTCCTTCTTCAATGTCATTATTATTGTATTTCGGAGGCAAATTGTAAAGCAATGCAGGAATGCGGTAGGTTGGAGTCCTGTGCTACTTTACGTCAGTCATTAGCCGGAAGCTTTACTCCTTGAATTTGGGATGTGATTAGATTCATAATTGTTCAACGAAGCTAATGACTTGGGCAGGGGGATCTTAATCCGTGGAATTCAAGCATCACTCGTCTCATAGTTTGGGGGCCTTTGCAAAGAAAGTAACGAAATGACGACTACAGCTCCGAATGTTAGCATGATGGTGCCTCCTGCAAAATAAATATCAAGGGGAACATCTCGAGAGAGACTGACTTTTGGTGGGAATTTATATTGCCCAGGCGGACTCAGATCCACAGGAATTCATTTGTCAGGATGGATATCCACAGCATTGTAATTAATTGTGAATCCCTGGACACGAACAGACGTTCCGATCCATGGGCAGTGACAATGGTCTTTTTTATTGTTTTCAAATTGAAATAAATGAATGCTGTAGACTTCAAAGGAGGCTTTTTGCTTTTCACTAGGAAACCACTTTCACGCCCATCCGTTCTCAATAAAGCATAGGACGAGGGCGTCCCTCGGGGAATGAAATTCCCCAACTGAATGTGAATAATGTCAAACCGAAAAGTTGGACTACAGGATTCCCTTAAAATCTGATTTTGAAACGGGGAAACAAAGCAATAGATACATTTTTGAGCGGAATGGATACATTGGATTAGGGTTTTTGTCTTCATTTCTCATCAATCCAGTTGCCCAATTTTTTGTGTTCAATTTAATACGTCACATTTGTTCTTGGAGGGCGTCCCGCTCCGGAATTCTCTCCCGTTTACCAGATTTCTTGAGTTACAAAGTTTTGCCAGCTGCTTTAGCTGCCCATTATGTTCTGGTCGCGCACTAAAATAATTACGGAGCAAACTTGTGGCTAAAGAGAGAGAGAGGCACGAAATGTATTCATGTACATTTTTGCTTAAGGGGGGCGTTTGCATTCGGTATCGAAACGGCGGTGCACTTTTCTCGGCCGTGGATGAACCGATTTTCAAAAGCAGTTTTGGAAACAGGAAAGTTCAAAGCACATTTTGTATTGATGAAATTTTGATAATCTATGCCATTTTTAAACTGCAGGCTTAGAAAAATTTTGAAAATTCAAACTGGCATAACATCTTTTTAGAATTTTTTTTTTGAAATTTCATCAATACGAAATGTGCTTTGAACTATCCTGTTTCCAAAACTGTATTACTTTTTCAAATCGGTTCATCCCGGACCGAGAAAAGTGTACCGCACAGAAATTTCTCCAGTCAACTTTTCTTTGCCGCTCCGCCGCAAGTCTTACTATGTTGCCAAATAGTGCGGTATTGGGGCATCATGCAATACGCCTGCTTGGGCCTAGAGGTGAACGATTTGGGAGCGCTGTTCCCCGTGACTCAGAATTAGACGGAATTGTTCAGCGCGAAAATTCATAAAAAGACTCCCCCCTTAAGGTTTATACTAGCACTTGGGAAAAGTTGGAAAATGTTCAACACGCAATTGCTTGTAAATCAAAACTTGACATCCTGACTTTAAACTAATCAAAACTAAGATGTAACTGGGGCATTATTATTGCATTATACTGGATATTAAGAAGATTTCACTTTGTTTTACCCGCAAGTTGTGTGAGGGATGTGGGTGTGGTATGTCCATGTCGCACGCGAGTTCCAAACTTTCAGCTGGAAGCCAACATCTACTAATTTAATAATGAACAAATTTCCCCTATCCATAGTTTAGTGGCTGAAAAGCCTGAGCAGCATGTACTGTACCATCGCCTGAAGTAAACCAGCTTGAATTTAATTTGTCTTTGTAGATTTCCATGGCTAAAATGCCTTACACGCCTGGCTATGAAGAGGACAAATTTCTCCAGAGTTTAGGTTTGACGAAGGAGGAAATTGAGCCCAAAGCAAGTAATTGTACAAAGGTAAGTAGCGGAGAAGAGCTAATAAGCGTACAATGCAACGAATTCAAACTAATTGTTTCTGTATTTTGTTCACAGATTTACGTGTGGCACACTCAAACGAAAAAGAATAAACTCCCCATCAAAGCCAACGGCACTTATGTAGATACAAATATCCCTGCTTTGTATGATGTTCTCCTGTGATTCAGATTCAAAAGCTTTAGTTTACTGCTCATTGTCTTACGAGTTAACTTGTGGGAATGACAGGAGCGTTTTGCCGACAAATTACTAAAACTAGATAACAATAAATAATGAATATACTATGGCAAGTACGATAAGTATTATATTCAATAATTCATCTCTTACACGCGAACAATTCTAGGTAATAATTTCATATTTACGATTAGCACATTCGACGCATATATCACACGTGCCTACAGTCAGCAAAACAAATAGTAATTTGTACATTATTGACTATAAAGGTAATCCTTACAGAGAAAAATACATAATTGCTGCGTCTCTCGTCTAATTGATTGAAAGTTCAACGCTTTTACTCCACCACAGCAAGTTGAAGTAGGGATTTAGGATTCTACGAAGATTCCGGACCGAACATTCCGGACCGAACATTCCGGACCAGGAAATTCCGGACCGAGGATTCCGGACCGACCAGATTCCGGACCGAGCAAATTCCGGACCGAGCGAATTCCGGACCGAGGGATGCATACCTTTATTAAATGAGGATATTGAATATTTAATATGAAATAAATAATTATAATATTAAAAAAATAAAAAAAATCTCCTCAGCATTTTTTATAGGTCATCGAGGATTGAACCCCTATCCAGACCTATTCAATACTCGTCAATTATTTATTTCAAATTAATTATGAAAGTATGTAATATAATAGATAATTAGAAATAAATTAAAATATTTGACAGAAAGGAAGGAAAATGGAGCATTAAAGGAAAGCCCAGTAATGACAAATAAATAGGGCTGCCATGGGTGTTGACGAGTATTAAGGTCTGGATAGGGGTTCAATCCCCGATGATCTATAAAAATTGCTGAGGCCATTTTTTTCACTTTTTTAATATTATATTAAATATTTAATTTCCTCATTTAATAAAGGTCCGCAGCCCTCGGTTCGGAATCCTCGGTCCGGAATCTGGTCGGTCCGGGATATCCAGGTCCGGAATCCGCGGTCCGGAATCTTCGGTGTACGGGGATTTAGTGTCCAAAGTGGGAATACCCTCCTAACCTATCCCCCCTATAGCTTATTGGCTGGTTCCAGCTAACCTAGCCCCCTCCCCCCATTCCACCTAGCCTAACCCCCTATAACCGATATTCCACCTAGCATCCCTATGCTGGAACCCCC
>JAAXYW010000561.1:0-34334 GCA_036851895.1 Orthonychiurus folsomi | reverse complement strand
TGATTCCTTCCTCCCTTCTCCGCCCTCAGAACTGAGTGGAGAGGGCGGGAATCAGTCAGCAAAGGCTCCACCCCACCCCTCCAGCCAACCACGCATCTGAAACACCGGGATTGGATTTGGTTATTTCATTACAGGTCACCTCATTTCCTGGGTTCATTGACTTACGAGAAATTGACTTGGACTTCCTCCAATGAGGGATTCCTGGAGCTGGGAACCAGTTTGATGTTTTGGTCAAGGAGCGGAATAATTGCGGTGGGACAGGAGCGGAGGATTGCCAAAAGTGATCCAGCGCCCAGCCAAGGATGCGGCAGAGTATCAAATTTAATTTTTGTGATGTATTCTAGTAGTTTGACGTCTTGTTCCTCACAAACTTTGTCAATTATTGTCCGTCCGTCCCGATCAGGCTCCATGAAATCCTCGCATTGACGTACCGGTAATTTGATGAGCTTCCAAATCCTTAGCAATATTTCCAGAACGGGTTGTGCATTAAAACCTAAGAAAAGCGTCCTGCTTTATCACTTAATTATGATTGGGAGTAGTCCATTTGTTGAGGAAGGGATAAGGCTTACCTTGAACTGCGGAGTGGAGAGCAGTTTCACCTTGTCCTTTCCAGTTTTTAATATCAAGATTTTCTATTTTCCCTTCCCTTGCTAGTTGTTCCATTATTTCAAGAACCTGGATGTGTCCAAACCTTGCCGCCAAATGGAGGAGACTGTCTCCGAATTCATTCTTTGTCATTTGATTTCCACACATTTCTAGCAATAGCCTCAGAAAATCAGGTGTAAATTCTTGCTTTCCTGCAAACCACACTTTGAATTAATGAGTTCAGCGCCAAGATGTGCAGTAAGTAGCTTTGAAATCTAATGAACAAACTGGGGAATTACAAAATACTTGATTTGGACCTACCCGTACCAGTTGTACATCTATGCAAGACTGTGAGGCCGTCGGGACCAGTTTTGCTAGTGTCAAGGCAAGGCCAAGGGACTTCCCCTGCTTTATTATCTTCCGAATGCTTGGGGAATAGTAGAAAATTGAGTACATACTCCGCCCGTCCATCTGCTGCAACTAGTCCAAGTTCAAACACCAGTTCCGCCTTGGCCGCTTCACCCAGGGCGTGCTTGGATAGTGCTGCCCGCAGCATAGCCTGGATGCAGTGTTTAGTTGCACGACCGGATGTACCTGTGAAGGAGACACTATTCAGTCCTCGCCTCAAGAAATGGTCCAACAACTTTCCAGAGAACATCTCGTCTCCTGGATTTTTGGTCCTCCACTTCTGCCTGCGCACGTGTTTTTGACCCTCCATGCACATAGAAGGAGCAATTTAGCACTAGATACTCCGTAAGGAGTTATTTGCTACTCCCAATAGCTTAGCTACTGATTTATTAATACTTCCATTGTATGTAACTTTGTATGTATATGTTTATGGGAGTGGTTGGAACTGGAACTACTATGTACAAGCCCGCCCAAGCTGACAAGGCCTTAAGGCCCATTGCAAACTCTCACGAAACTCCATTACTTGTACACATCTCTACACGATCGTGCGCTTTTGCACATTTATGGAAAATTCACATTGAGGCCTCCGGCTCCATTGAGTTGGTTTTAAAAAATTTACAACTTAACGAGTGCTGTCTATAAGACTGCTCATTTCACCAATAGATGCCCCGCATCCCTTTGTTAACAACTATCCAATGTGGAGGCAGTTGGTAGGGGAGAATGGCAGAGGTGTGTGTAATGTGTTTTAAAAAAAGTGTGTACAACTGTACAGGGTCGCTTTTCCACGCCAGTGTACGAAGGTTAAAGGACAAAATAATTAATCCTCAACCCACCGTTGGCTATCAGATGCAAAGGAGTTTTGCCGTCCTTCCTTTTCGCAAGCGGGTCACTCCCAGCAGCCACAAACAAGTGAACCAGGTCAAAGCGTTTGTACTCCGCGGCGTGATGAAGCGGAGTGTTTCCTAAGCTATCCCCCAGGTCCAGTAGTTTCTGACCATCCACCAGGATTCTCTCAGCTTTCCGAAGGAGGGATTCCGCAATCCGCTTCCGCACTTCCTTCTTCCCACTCGGCTCTGAAATTGGAAATACACCAAATACAGGGCAACATTTACAAGAGTCAATGGATATGCAAGAATATCTTATCTGCGACTCCACCTCCAAAAGTTGTGTGGTGCAAGGCAGTGTACTGTTCAGGCTTTGAGGTCAGAGCCAAGGCTGAGCTCGAGTGCTCATGGCTCAGCAACTCCTCCACTTCCTCTTCATTTCCCACGTAAACGGCTGTGCAGATCCGACGGAACAGGGGCTCGGAATCCACTCCACTTCCCACTAGCACTAGTTCCAGGAGCGGCTCTTCTCCAGCCCCACCGCTTTCCTCCCCTGACATCAAGGGAATGTGTCTCTGAGCACGAAGGCTCTTCAAAGGGCTATTTCTGATTCCAACTCAAACAACCCCACCTCACCCCTTCTCCTTCCCACCCACTCTTCTCCAGCTATTCAAGGGACTTCCTTGTCCAATTGCGAAGACAATCCACAACCACTTACTTTATTCCACCGAGCCAACTTTCCAAGGAGTGCACTTTTGGCGGAATCGCAAATCCACTCCTTACATTAGGACTAGGCTCCAGTGTCAATTCGCCGGGTGTGCCAAAACAAAAGAAGGAGGCAAGGGACATGAAATGGCGCTGGCGGCAGGGTGCAATATTGAGTCCCATGAATCTATAATGCACTCCCAGGGTAGACATGGGATTCCCAGTCTTGAGACACCCCTACCGTGCAGAAATATAGGAACTTGGATCTCATCTGGCTGGAGTTGGGAATGCGGTGGTGTGCAAAGATTTATGGGTCATCTGTCTGGTTGGAAAGATACCAGAACGAGACACTAAACACATTTGGGGCTGGGTTAGTCGCTGTGTAAGGAGCCGGAGTGGAGAGCTGTGAGGCTGTGACTTTATTTATTTCCTCACACACACGTTTAATCTCCCACTAATTCACTTCCAACTGGGATCAAGGACCGTGGAGTCAATTGCGGGGAGCGACCACATTCTGGCGCAACCACGCATCTCCAAAAAGTAAGCACATCTCTTTTTTTTGCTGTCAGTACATTTATCAATCAATTAAGGGATCCGATCACATTTTGAAAATCCATTCCTGCCAATCCAGTTCCCGTTGTTGTGCGGAAATTGCAAGTTTGATGGGCAAATCGGACGTGTGGATAGCATTATATTATATTATTGGTTAGAAATCTCAATTGGATTTGAATTGCAGACAATGTGTGACCAAGAGGAGGGCGGTGGAGGATCGGATGACATTGGAATTCCAGGCGTGGACACAGGAGAACCGGATCAGTTGGTCTTGGATGACTACTTCAAGTCCTTACGTCTCCTCCAGCTTTTAGCCGAAGAATCCTCTCCAAAAAACCAATCCATAATTGCGGAATTAACTCTGCTTTTATTTCCTGAGTCACCCGCATGCAAATCCACGGCAGCCGTTATCATTGGAATTCAAGCACCTGTTCAGGTGCTGGGGCTTGACACGGTGTTGGATGCATTCCACGGGATTCTGCGCGAATCCTGTCCAAACTGCCACTCCCTCCTCAACAAGACGACGGAGTACGGCCAAGTGTTCATAGGCAGGAATGAAGGGTTCCCCAAATTAATACTCCTCCTTAAATTTGTTCTGCGTCTCATCCAAATTTACGGCCACCGGGTTGGGCTAGCACTGCTAAATCCGAAGCCTGATCACCTCCAGTGGTTTCTATTGGCAAGACTAGCCGAAATTTGGGCCCATCGGGTCCGAACATGCAGTTTCGAAACAAAATTCAAGGAGAAATTGCCTTTCAAGGATGTGAGTGCACAATTTGCCAATGTTTTGAGCGGATTTTGGCAATTTCGCCAGATTCTGGATATTCGCCGGAAGTTTAGCCAGGTTGGCTTACAGATTTTGACAAGCTTCAACACATACGACGACATGTGCGGAGACCTGCCCCAATTTCTGGCCAAATGGCACACCTTTTCCAACTCGGAAGATTTGTCAAATTTGAGGGACAAGGATGTGAGTGATTTTTCAAACATTGTGACTACATTCCTGGCTTATTTCCTTGGGAGAGCGGAGGTGGGAGAAAGGAAGGGAGCCGGGATTGGGAAGAGAAAGGTGAAAGGGGGCAGGGTGGAGTACAGCTCAGTGGAGATGAGGAAGGACTTGATTTCCTTGCGTCGGAGCCTCCGCTACATAGACTTGGGGTTGGGGGAGGATGGAAGGGCTTTTCCTCCGTCCCTCGCCAACTACGTGTGTGAGCGAGGACTTCAAGTGGTGGGAGAAAGTTTGAAGGCCACAGCCGAGACTCAAAATCTGTCCGTCCGAACTGCGGGGATACTGGCGAAGGGCGGTGTGCCCCTGGAGGAGCTGCAGACCCTTCGGAACTTATTCTCCCATTCCAGCGGACTCATGAGTCGGCGGCGAAGGAGCTCCGAGAAGAGAAGGGACTTGAGCTCAATTGCCCACAAGGAGTTGCTCAAGCTGAGAAGGATCATTTCCCAAGTCCTCCGTCGCTGTGAGTTCAAGTGGTTGAAGGAGATGGTTGTCCGTGCTCTGAGGGGAAGAGGAGCGGGCTTTGATGGAAAGGAGATCCACAATTTAGACGACCTTGAAGCAGTGCTCAAGGAGTGCCCCGAACTAAAGAACCTCGTCCACCAAACCAGAGTCCAATCAGAGCTGGAGCAGATGGACATTTCCTTGGACTCCAAGGACAGGAGGAAAGTGGAACAAGTCGGCGTGGATGGATGGAGTTTACAAGGGAAGGGGATCTCCAAGTCCACGATAACCCAAGTCTCCGCTTTTGTTGGGATCAAAGATTTGAAGGAGCAGTTCTCTTTGCGCCACGAGTCCGCTCCCAAAGGAGTCCTCCCTTCTTCCCAATCTTTGGAGGAACTCGTGGACCAATTCAAAAGGATTGCACTTAAAAGTTGCCCAAACCAAAAGACGTGCGAGGAGCTGGCGTCTTCCTTGGGTTTGGGAGTGGAGTACAATTTGGACATGCAAATGCTGGAAAATGAGTTGGAATGGAACAAAGGGATTCGTGAAGACGAAGAAACACAAGTCAAGGAGTTACTCCAGCTCCTCAATAAAGTGACCTACCTTGCAAATTGTCACAAAACCCAAGGTCACGCCCACTCAAGCAACTGTGATGCACTGATGGCCTTATTTCAAAATGCACGGGAGGGAGTGATTCTTGTAAAAGAGCAGATCCAAGCTGCCTGCGAAGCAATGGGAATTTATCACCTGACAGAAACTTTCATTGCGATTTTGCAAGAAATGTCCACCAATGACGAGATTGATAATCAAATTGACATTTTTGTCGACCAAGTGGTTGCAGTCGCGAAAACGGAGTTAGTGAATGTGGACTTGGAATCCCAAGTTCGTTGCAGCCGGGAGTTCTTGCAAAGCAAGGAGAAACTTGCTAATTTCATGGAAGCAAAATCCAAGAGTTACACATTTAGTTTGAACGAGGCTGGATTTGACGCCCACTATCAAATTTTATCAGACAATTTGGCCAAATTCAATAAACCACCAGTCAAATTTAAATGCAATTTCCACACTCCCAGTGGTAACGCAAATTGGAACAAGGACAAAACTCTGCTGTCAAGAACTGTTAGCAGTTACGAAGGGCTGCGGGTCAAATTGAAATCCAAAAGGTCACTCCAAGGCTCCTGCTCAGTGTTCAGCGACTACTTGAAAAGTTTGGGCATTTCCGGACAAAATCAAATTCAGATCCTTTCAATTTTTGAATTCCAAGAGAAAAGTCGCTTGGAGGCTTTTGTGGTGGAGAGGATTGAGGGATTGAAGGAATGCCTGGGCCTCTTTGGAATCCCTGATGCGTTGGAAGAAGGGGAGGCCCTTAGGATCTTGAAGACGGAGCCTCGGATCCAAGCGGTGCTGGAGATCCTAGTCCTGGACTCCAACGAGACCCTCAGTCAGCTCTTCACCACTCCCTCCTCCCACGTGACAACGGATCCGATCCTGGAACCCATCCGCGCCGCCCTCCTCTCCGTCCTGGGCACCAACTCCTTGAGGAACTACTTGGCACATGGAGACTTCATCTCCGACGTCCTCAACCCAAGCGACCACATTTCCAATGCCATCCTCGCAAACGCCACCCGCCTAGTCAACCATGGAGCAGCACTCCTGGCCCTCAAGAGACTCGTCCAAAACAACCAAGTTCGTCAAGAATTAGGGCGACTAGTTGAGGAAAATCAAGTCCATGCGATCCACAACCAAAACCCTGCAATCCGCCAACAAAACTGCCAGAATGTGCTGGAGACATTTCAAGAGAATCCCCAATGGCAGGAAATCCTGGCCAGTTTATTTTCCGACGACAAGGAAGCCTTCCCCGCTTTTTTCCAAAGCTCGGAGTCAAATGAGAAATGGTCCGAAAACTACCAAATGGATCTGGAGCACAAACTTTGGGCGGATGAAGCCCTGCATGCCGTGGTGACTAGGGAGGGTCGGAAATTGAAATCCCTCCTTCTCCCGCCAAACAATGGACTTGCAAATTACAAGTTCGAGCACGGATGGACTCTCCTCCACTTCGCTGTCTCCAACTTTGCAGACGGTCCTCAAATTCTGGAGACATTAATCGAGGCCGGAGGAGATGTGAACTCAGGGGATGAGCTTGGGACTACCCCCCTCCACCTTGCCATTCTCCTCGGCAACGCACTCGTCCTGGACTCACTCCTCCAGGTGAGCAACCTTGACCTGAATCCCCGGGACTCAAGAGGGATGACCCCACTCCACGTCGTGTCTCTGGTGGGGGATGAGCACATGCTGCAATCCCTCCTCGAGCGAGGGGCGGAGCCAAATGTTGTGACCAGGAATAGTGGGCTGTGGACTCCACTTCACTTGGCCGTTGGCTGTGGCCACGTGGAGGTAGTAGAAGCATTGCTCAAGTGGGGGGCTTCTCCTCATGCGAATGCGGCGGGGAGGTGGACTCCCCTTCACTTGGCAATGACTCGGAAGTACAAAGGTCAAGGTCACAGAATAGTTGAGTCCCTGCTGAATGCGAAGGCAGACGTGCACGCAGTCCTTGAAGACACTCGAGCAGGGGGGAACAGAGCTCCGATCCACGTGGCCGCCTGCTTCGGGAACACGAAGGGAGTGGCCGCTCTCCTGGGGCTCCACCCCGAAGCCGTCACCTCCGCAACTCCAGGAGGGAGATTTGGGAAGCGTCAAACTGCCCTCCATTTTGCAGCCAGGTTTGGGTGGCAGGAGACTGTGGAATTACTTGTGGGCGCCGGGGCAAAGATTGAGCTCTTGGACGACGAGAACTGTTCACCGCTGGCGTGGGCCATGCGAACTGCTCATTTCCACGTGGCCCAGTTCCTAATCCAGCGCGGTGCACTCGTGAACCCGCTCTTTGTGATCAGTGCTGCAGTGGACGGGGATGTCCGGATGGTGGAATTCATGGTAGAGAAGTGTGGGGTGGACCTAAGTGTCCGGACCCCTTTGCCAGGGAAAGGCTACAATGCACTGGAGTGCTCCTCCCTCGCTGGACATCTGGAGGTTTTCAAATATATTTTTGCCAGCACGACTCCGCCCATCGACGACCCTGGTTTGCGGCACCTTTTCCTCCTCGCCGTTTCCGCGGGGAAATCAAACGTGGTTCAGCACATTGCAGACATGGGCAAAATAGACTTCAAAGGATCCACTTGGGGAACTACAACGCCGTTGCACGTGTCCGCAACCCATGGGCGCCTTGCCCTTACCAAATATTTGATTGAAAATTGCAGTCAAATTCAAAATTTGAAGAGTGCAAATGCGAAGGGAAGCACGCCAGCTTTGGCGGCAGCCAGAAACAAACATTGGAGCGTCGTAAGTTACCTAACGGATGAAGACATTATGAGACAATTTGCCCAAGAAACTCAAGCCTTGACCCCAGCCGCCTCAGAAAGCGAAATACTGACTCTGGCCGCTCAAGAAGGTCAATGGGGATTGGTGAAGAGACTAGTCACCTTTGGGTGGGATTTCCGCAAGGCGAACGTTTGGACAGACCCGGTCTCTGGCCAAGAGATGACCCCTGCGCCTGTTCCCGGAATTGCAGGTTGTAAATGTAACCTCCTGGTTTTACAGCACATCGTGGAACGTGGCTTTGATGTCCAGGAGTTGGTGAGTCCGAGTTACCTCAAGGACTTGTTTCAAAGCACGAACTCAAATATCCTTCACTACCTCAAATCCAAGGGATTGGATTTTGGCGCATGCGCCGTAGGGGCGGACTTGGAATCCGGACTTCATATTGCAGCCGCCGCCGAAAATCTTAGCGTTTGCCAATTTTTCTTGTTTGATCTGAAATTTGATCCTCTTTCTACCACCAAATCCGGTCTGACTGCCCTCCACTCGGCTGTGCTTGGGCGAAGTGTGGAATCCGTCAAATATCTCATCCAGCACGATGCGGCAGACTTGAGTGCGAGAACGGAAGGTGGTGAAACTGGGCTAGACATTGCCATTCGAACTCGGAGTGACGAAATTATCAAAATCCTCCTGGAAAAAGCCTCCTTGCCTCTAGCCGAATACGTGGACGGAAACAGAAACACGGTGCTCCATTTGTACTGCAATGGGATGGGTGGGCAGGGGTCAATGGAAATGGTAAAGTACTTGTTGGAAGGTGGCGTGGATCCCCAACTCCAGAATAGCGCAGGAGAAACAGTCCTCCACCTCCTTGTCCGATCCGAGAGGGTGGAGTTGATCAAGCTCATTTTGCTCAGCAAACCTACTCAAACGTTGAAAGTCCTCCTCAATTCTGTGAACAAAGACGGGAACTCCCCGGCCCTCCTCGCCGTTCAACAAGTCATCACCAAATACAAGCAAAATCAAAAGGCCCGCATCCCAATCCCAGAATTCTTCTCCCCCAAAAGAAATATGGCTGTCCAAGTCCTGGAATTCCTTTTGGAATTCAAGCCTGATCTGAACATCCGAAATGGAAACATGGAGACGGCACTACACCTGGCGGTCAAAAGTGGAATCAAGGAAGTTGAGCTCGTGAACTATTTGCTGGCGGACTTTGGGTCGGATCCATTTCTGAGAGACAAAGAGGAAAGGACGGCTCGTGACTGGGCTGCTATCACAAACGGAGATGAAGATCGTCTAGTCTCCAAATTGAGTCTGTATGAATGCGACTTCAAAGTACAAATCCTGAAAGACGAGCGCCCTCTCCTGGAACTCAAAGCCAAGCAGCTCTTGTATTGTACAAATCAAATCTATGGAAATGGAGCTTTGCATTTGGCCATATCCACTAGGAATTTGCGTCAAGTTGAGCTTATCCTCAAGGAATGTCCAGCCGATCAATTGGTTCCAAATTCCATGGGTAGGCTTCCAATCCATGAAGCGGCCGTCCTTGGAAATGTGGACATACTCCACAAATTGATTGGGCCAGGATCGGATGTGAATGCACGGACTAAGGACACTGAATGGACTCCCTTGCATTTCTCCGCGCGGTATGGGCAGCTGGATTCCCTCAACACTTTGTTGCAGGCTGGCGCGGACCCTTCATTATTCAATTCAGATGGACAGAAGCCCGTCCACGTGGCCATCTGGAACAATAGAATGGAAATTGTGGAGTACTTATTTACTCAGAACATCTCCCACTTGAATGACAGGGATGAGTTCGGGAGAAGCCCCTTACTTGTGGCGGCTGAGGCTGGGCGGCGTGGAATTGTTGAATATTTTCTGGAGAGGGTGGTGAGTGGTGAAGACGAGGCCCTTGAGCTGCTGAAGGACTACAAAGTCCTCGTCATGGGAATCCTTTCCCAGGACTTGCCCACCTTCCAGTATTTGCTCAGCAAAGGAGCTTTGGCGGCCCTCGTGGAGGTCGGGGCAGAGAAATGTCCCAAGTCCCCCCTCAGGCTCGCCATCGTGAACCACCAATGGGAAATGGCCAAACTCCTCCTGAGCAGGACGTCCAGTCGGGAGACAGAGCTGTTGCTCAGAAAGACAGACGCTGTAGATATTATGGCCAAAGCGTGCAGGGAGGGGGAGCTAGGGATTTTGGAGCTGCTCCTCGCCAAAGGGTTGGACCCCAATCAATTCTCCGAGGAGGAGAGCTCCGGACTCATGGCTGCTGTTCAAGGCGGCCAACTAGCCATTGTCCAGCACCTCCTCCAGCACACAAAGGTGAATCCGAATGCTTACATGACCTCAGATCAGAAGACTGCTCTCCACGTTGCGGCCGAACTGGGATTTGCGGATATTATTCGAGTGCTACTCACAAACCATTCCGCCTCCTCCTTCAAGTCCAGGTCTTCCTTGACGCCTTTGGCTGCTGCAGCGAACAACAAAATGTGGGCTGCTGTGGATGTCTTGTTAGAGTCGGGAGAGTTCTCAGTCCACGACTTGTCAAGTCTAGACATGATTCAGTATTCCAAACACAAGGGGAAAGCCAACAAGCCCTGAGAATCCACTTGTGTAATCTTATTGGACAAAATGATGGTTGTGTTAGCGGTTAAAACACTGCTCCGTATCCCCACTTGCTGAAGGAAACTAAAAAAGGACACTTATTATGCCGCCACTACATTGAGGTCAATCAAATTGCATTCTTTATCATTTTGTTGCTAACATCAGTTTCTGTTCATATGTCAAAGGTAGATAGATCCTTCGAGGAAGATCCGTTCGTAATGTCTAGTGCATGTATTCGTTTCATCGCTCAATGCTTTAAGGAGAAGCATAAATAAATTATTTTATATTAATATTACAGCGCGTAGTTGGGTAGTATTACAAAATGGACGTGTATTACATTTCCATGTACTGGAATATGGGCCGCAGCTGGTATTTTATGGAGTGTGAGCCCAACAACTTGAGTTCAAAATCTTTGCTAATGGTTAACATTTACTCTTAACTTTATGCCCTGTAATAAGAGATGAACAGGATATTAATCTTCTAATAAATAAATACATTAATAAGACTGTAGTAGCTGGATCAGTCATCTGCGGGTCACCCATCAACATCAGCGATGATAACCTTGTTTGTACCCCGGTTGGCACTACAACTAAAGGTCACTGACCCTCGTCATTCTTCATTGATCTTTTCAGACGCCACTATTCTGGTTGCAACGTGGTCGGATTACAAGAACTACTTGCACACGCAATCCAATGATTCCCGGGAAGCTAAAGCTAAAGGCTTGGAATGGAGTTTCTAAGAAACAGATGGCGCACCGAAGGAGGCCGTTTTCAAACAGATCGCTCCATTCGGATTTGACTTGGGCGAAGCCCGTGAGGCTAATTATGGCAAATCCTAGTAAAGCCTAAAGTTCTTTACGGAATTGTAATAATTGCAGAGTGTGCTTAAGGGTTAGAATACACAAATGTTAAGTTGATTCTTAAGAGTTTCATGTACGAAAGACTGGAACGCTTTAAAGAGTAAAGTAGATTAGTAGTACGGCACTCGTGCGCTTGTGTTGCAAACTTGGAAGTGCGGAAAATGTTTAATAAACGTGTGTTCATGAGTGGAGCATAATGTCCTCGTATTTTGTCCCTCCCACCAGACTAGACGTATGGGTTTTTTGGTGTCTTACTTTGTTTCCTTCTGTAGCCCAGGGCCATTCAAAGCTATTAAACACACAATGCCATTATTCAATTCGTATGATCCAATTCCAGCGCTTGTTCCTTACGACACCAAATTGGATGATGACATCTTCCGTTCCGCTATTTATCCGCTCACCCTTGAAAGTTTTGGAACACAAAATTGTAATTTGGACAGCTCGTGCAAAATGTGGATTTGTGGACTCTGAAGCGTTGGATTGAATTCCGCACAAAGGAACCAAATACTCAAAAATGCTATGGGCTCTGGCACGCAGCTAGTCTGTCTCGATATCTCAACTTATGCAAGCCCAAAAGAGAAATCCTCTGTCCAGGCTTGTAGTAGGAAGCAAATTGCCGGTATTTGTGTTGGGTAGTAAGTTAGGACACATGTCAATGTGTGAATTAATTGAATTATAAGGAGCTCAAACTTAAAGAGCAAATGGCTGGCTGCAGAAGAAATGAGTTGGTCAGAAAACAACTGCTCTGTACGTCTGTACTAGGGGACGCAATGTAATGCCAAATGACTGTGCAAGAATCCTATCTATTGACTATTGGGATTTGGGATTGGTAGACACGGTTTGACCTTCAAACCTACGGTCCAAAGGCAGCCTAGAATCTCCTACAAGTCAACGCTACCTGCACACTGGTTTGGAAGGCTGATTAGACTTAAAATTTAGTTTCTTGAAAATAAAAAGCTAGCTGCTAAGGATCCAGCGAGTAAAAATCTAGCGGGTTAAAGAGGAGGATTGGACATTGACTTGTATAATTAATATTTACTTGGCTATAATATGTAATCACAGACACAAGTGCCAATAAATGAGTTCAACTGCCAAGGAAGAGAAAGGGTGGCGGATATAAATAAATACTCCGACTGGAATGACTAGACTAGGTGGTGAGGGCAGAGTGGAGGCGCCTGGCTTGGCTCCGGACGTCGGAGTCGGGGTGAGAGTCCATCAATTCCTTCGCCTTTCCCCTCAGTCGCTCCACTCGACTCACTCCCAGAATCTCCGCGTACCTAGTCCAATTCCATTAATTTTAATTAATTCCATAGCATTTAAGGCAGGAGTGGATGTCAAATAGGAACGTACATGGTTTCGGGGGAAGGGGCCTTGTCCGTCGGAGGGAGATCTTGGGTTGGATTCAGTTTGCTCCCACGAGCCACGGATGCCAGATTGGCTGCTCAATCAAACAAAGGCTCAATTCAATGCCAACTCAATGGAATGGGGAAAATGCTCACCGAGAAGTGTGACGAGTCGGAGGAGGACTTCCACTTCTTCCCCACAGAGGAGGTACAGGAGCCGAGACGGGGCCTGGTTGTCATTCAGAATATTAAATGCCATTCCAAGTGCCAAGTGTTATCTCGGATGTCAAAGTGGGTGACCTACCTGGGCAGCGAGTAGAGTGGGGACGATGGCGTCGTTGGTGGAGAGGTTGACGAGGAGTTTGAGTGACTGGAGCTTGAGGGGCAGAGAGGAGGAGTCGAGGAGGGCGAAGAGGGCGTGGAGGTACGGAGAGAACTCCTCGTGCCAAGTGTTCAGCACAGCCACGTTCGCCAGTGTCGTGAGGATGGCCTCGCTGAGCTCCTCCCCCTTCGACTCCACCTCCCCCTCCCCCGCCAGGGAGGAGAGCAGAATAGGAATCACACCCTAAACCACACACACAGAGATTAACCAACTAGCTAGGGAATGCAATTCCTAAGAATAGAATTCCCGCCCACCTTCATTTCCCGCTGGTTCTGCTCATTGAGAGCCATGTTGCCGAGGGCCCTGACGGAAGCCAGGCGGACCTCGTCCTTGGGATGACTGAGGAGGTTCTGGAGACGATTCAAGCAGCCAGCCTCCCTCAAGTTGTTCTGGTTCACCTCCAGAGTTGCCAGATTTGCTAGTGTGACGAGGGCTCGCTCCAGAACCCCCACGTCACTCGCGTAGAGGAGCGCCACCAGAGTCTTGGCTTCGTAGGAGTCCATTTCCCTGCACACCCCAACCACCATTAACACCCACTACCCAAGCAGTCAAGTCCAGTACAGAAGGAGTGACAGTACCTGCCCTTCAAGCTGAGGGACTCCAACTTGTCCTTCAGTTCCTCGCTGATCGTCTGGATGGCGCGGTCCGTCTCCTCCGAGCTGACCGTCAGCTCAGGGGGCGTCTTCTTGGCGAGAGACTTCCGAGACCAGCGCCGTCGCACAGGGGAGCCGTCCACGGGGACGAGGGACAAATTGTCTGAAGATCGACTCGCTATGAAGTGACGCACGTCCACTGGACTCAGGATCCGAGGAGAGCTCCATGGCGAACACTACACCACACCATTCATAAATACATGCCCAATTACATCTGTTCATCACCATGCACATCTGCTGCATTACTGGACCATTGAGGTTCTAGGATCTACTAGGAAATGAAATGAAAGGCACCTGAAGGCTCCTTGGTCCATGCTGGCCCCCTGACTTCCCTTGGAGGGCGAGCATGGTGTCCGCAAAGTGCCTGGCCCTGAAGTTGAGTTCCCGGATCCGCTCCTGCACGGAGAGGGGGCGGAGGATGATGCGGCCGGAGTGGGACAGATCCAAATTCCCCAGCAGTGCATCCGTCTGCGTCGTTTGCGAGAGGCGACGGAAGTAGAGCCGAGCCTCTCCTTCCGGGCAACTCACTGCAACCACACCAACAAAGGGAATAGATTTTAAGAATAGAAGGTTTGACTTGTGGGAGATTGGATAGACGAGTCTTCACCAATGCATTTAGCCTAGAACATAATGTACAGAATCTAATACACAAAATAGCCCACCATCTGTCTCCCTCCTCCGGAATGCAGTTCTGACGACGGAGTAGCCCACGTACGCGAAGCCAGCGAAGATGGCCGAGCACAGGGCCACCTTGTTCACCGTTTTGTCTTGGGCACTGGAGCCAGACGCCATGAGGACAATTACTCAAATCCTCACTCCATCACACAACTGACAACACTTGTCCTCCTTTTCTAACAAGCTGCACTGCAATTTGTAAATTGTTGTATTTTGGTGTGGTGGACGTGCCTTGGATGTGGGGTGGATTTGAAATGACTGCGGGAGCTGGTCCCCACCCAACCCCTCCGCTCCATGACTCTCCCTCAACTCAATGGAACCAAAACAAACCAAAGAAACTACCACGCACTGGGCCAACTGCTAAACTCCTAATTGTATTCAGCAAGCATCCATCCCTTGAATTTAGCATCTGGTTAACTAATTTTGTTTATAATTTCATCATCTAGTTCCTGGCTGTTCCTTGTCGGCCAACTCGGGACGTGGGCAGTACCTTGTCGGCCAACTCACCCTTGGCGCACTGCCCAGCCGAAGGAAGTGGATGGTCGGGTGTGTTGGGGGCGTCAAATCAATTCCTGTTTTGGGGAGTAAATAAAACTAAAGTGGTCAGGTCAGGTGTGACGTGTGAGTGGGTCGCTTTGGATTTGGAATGAGGACTAGCCGAGGATCCGCCGCGGCAAGTAAGGGACCCCTGACATGAAGGAATGGGACTGAAGGCTCTGGGTGGAGGGGATGATGGGAGATTCACCCCGACATTATTTGTCCCGCGCCGCCAGTTTTATTTCGCCCGCTCCTTGGCCACGAGACGTCGACTATGGAAGCGGGTCATCCAAGGGGTCGTCGTCTCCGTCCTCCTCGTCACGATTGCCCTCAACATCGTCTTCATCCTAGAGACGAGTCGTCGCCTCAAAGTCCAGGAGGAGGAGCTTCAACTTCACCACTCCCTTCCACACGGTGCCCTCCCCGCCCTCCCACGTACAATTACTAATTATCAAACATTAATTGCTAATGCATGCCGTTGATTTAACTACAAGTTCCTAATGGGTGATGTTGTGGTGGCAGGGCATGGAGCGTCGAGTTCCCCCTGGAGGGAAGAGAGCGGGGCTCGGTTGCTGGCCATCCAGGTCACCTCCTCCCAGTCCAGGGTCGCCGTGAGCGTGAATGGGGCCACTGTGAGTCTTATGTCTGTAGCCTGTAGCTTGGGGGATGTGATCCCAGTGTAGGTACTAATTGCTAATAAATGCTCATAAATTGGTGTGCGCGCAGATCCTTGAGGACGGGGAGAAGGGGCGGGGACGAGGGATCCACGTCGTGGTCCTGCACCAAGGGACGGGGAGTGTGATGGCCACTCGCCTCTTCGACACCTACTCCCCCCACGAGGACGAGTCCCTCGTCCTTTTCCTCAACATGGTGTCCGCGGGGCGGATCCTGGTCTTGGCCATCAAGGACGAGGGCACTTTCCAGCTCAAGGGTCAGGCTCGTGAGCTCTTGACCGCCCTTGGCTCCACCCGGGCCTCTACCCTTGCCTGGAGGGACATGTGGGCCATGGTCACCCGCAAGACTCCCAGTGGGGTCCCTGGACTTGCATTCCGAGAGGAGCTCCTCCCTTCCCCCAGGTCAGTCACTCAATCCAATCATTTAAATCAGTCATCATTTGCAATTACAGCATTTGAATTTGAAGTATGCCTATTCTGAGGAAAGTGTTTTCTCTGGCCTTGAATTCCTATTGTTTTGTGATTCCAGTTTTCATGCCTGGGGGCCACCCTTGACGCTGTCCATACAAATCCCCCTCCTGTCCCCCCAAGGTACGCCAGCTTACTATTTAATTATTTTGAGTGGACTTGAAGGATTTAATGGCCTTGGCTGTGATTGGCAGAGAGCGAGTGTGGGTGGGAGGAGTCAGACGAGGAGACGGCACGGAGGGCCAGGTTCTGCTCCCACGTGGAAGGGTACGGAAGTGTTTGCAGCTGCGCAGACCCCGCCCCCCTCACATTTCCCAAGGCCCCGTCCGCCCTCCTCAACTTCACACGGTTCGGGGTGCCAGTGGCAGTGGTGGCGAGCAACCGACCGCACTACTTGTTCCGGACCCTTCGCTCCCTGCTGAGTGCGGAGGGGGCGGACCCCTCCAAGGTCACTGTCTTCATCGATGGCTACTACGAGGAGCCAATGGCCGTCGCTTCCCTCTTCGGCCTTCGCGGCATCCAGCACACGCCCCTCGGCTCCCGCAATGCCAGGATCTCGCAACACTACAAGGCATCCCTCTCCTCCACCTTTGACCTCTTCCCCTCCGCCCAGTACGTCGTCATCGTGGAGGAGGACTTGGGTACGTTCCAACTAACTCCATTGCCAGGATCTCGCAACACTACAAGGCATCCCTCTCCTCCACCTTTGACCTCTTCCCCTCCGCCCAGTACGTCGTCATCGTGGAGGAGGACTTGGGTACGTTCCAATTAACATTTCCTTTAATTTGATTTGTTTCCTTTAATGGGAGAATGTGACCCCCCTTCCCACCTAACCTATCCGCTTCCATGCAAACTAGATCTTGCTGGATCCGAAAGGACAAGGGAGGGAATCCCCAGTTGGTACTCCTTGCAATGTACACTTAAGTGGGAAAGGGAGGAGAGCAGGTTTCCAGAGTCCCACGAAATGAAGTTGATTGCCTATTGATTTGATTTCCTTCCAGACGTGTCTCCCGACTTCTTCACGTTCTTCGCTCAGACGCTGCCCCTCCTGCGGGATGACCCCAGTCTGTACTGCGTGAGTGCGTGGAATGACCAGGGCTACGAGCACACGTTCCCATGACCCCTCCCTCCTCTACCGCGTGGAGACGATGCCGGGTCTGGGCTGGATCCTGAAGCGAAGTCTCTACCGCCTCGAGCTGGAGCCCAGGTGGCCCACCCCTGACAAAGTACGCCCTCCCACCCCTACCTAATGTTACTGTTACCACTATGTAACTGGGCTACCATTATCAGTTGATTCATATTAATTAAATCATGAGAGCCAAATCAGTTTGCAAGTAAATGGCTATTACTAGTGGATGGGTGTTAATGTTGGCAGATGTGGGACTGGGACATGTGGATGCGACTGCCGGACATCCGGAAGGGCCGTGAGTGCCTCATCCCTGACGTGTCCAGGACGTACCACTTCGGGGCTTCGGGGCTCAACATGAACGCCTACTTCCAGGACGTGTACTTCAAGAAGCGCTCCTTCAACACCCTCCCCTCCGTCCACCTCCAGGATCTCAACAGGTCAGCCGCCCCAACCCATTCACATTCTCTTTACCTTTTACACCATTCATTTATGCCATATCCATCCCCATGTTAATTGCCCGCCTCTTTATTTAATTTTAATTTTTTGGGTTGGATTGCAGACTAAGGGCTGGTAGCTACGAGGACCTGATCGGCTCCCTCCTCAGCTCTGCCATACTCGTGAATCATAGTCAATCCCCCTGCTCCCCCCAACTCATCCCCTCAGCCCAAGTAAGCCCCAACCTATCCATGTCTAACAAAGTATCATTCATTTCATCTCATTAGCCCCATTACTTACTAATTCCAGAGTGGAGTCTTTGCAATGTACATTCGCATGAAGGATGGGAGGGACTTCAAGACTTGGCTCGCCGTCGCTAAGGTATCTTCTATTTGAGGAGTTATAAGTGAGATATGATAAAGGATAAGTAATAACGTAGTACGCCCAGTCACTTCCTGGCTCCCTTCAAGGTTCTCAGTTATTCCCTTTATTCAATCAAATCCAATCCAAGACCAATACATACAAAGTTGTCGGGAGTGAAGAGCAGGTAGGGGGAATCCAACTTTGGAATTGATCCCAACATGTTTCCCAGATCCGCTTGAGACACATTTCCAAAAATTATTCAAATTTTATGGAGCAGTAAATTCAAAATTACACGAGGGCTTGGAAAAATGATTTTGAAAAAGTTGGGATTGTGAAAGGAGGAAGGGGGTGTGTGTAGAAGCAAAGTAGGAATAGAAATGCGGGTCTGCTAGTGCTGAGGATGGGATGTTTGGTTTGGCAGTGCTTGAAGATCTGGGACCTGGATGCGAGGGGCTACCACCGTGGGCTGTGGAGGATCCACTGGAAAAGGAAACCTCTCCTCATCGTCGGCGTTCCGCACTCCCCTTACACGTACGTGGATCAGATAACAAATCTAATCTGGGTGGCACTTAATCCATCTCCTTGATTCCCTGGCAGGAAGTACATGGGACGAGGGGTGACTCCGCTGGAGCTGAAGGACTTCTCCAAGCAACCCAGTCCGCCCGACTGACGTCCACCCACAACCTCCATTCCATATTACCCATACATGTATCCATGTCACACTTGATGCTTGAGTTGAGTCTGAGAACAGAATTGACAATAAAAGGACCTTGACTCCTCCTTTGGATCCCTAGACTCTATTCTTAGACTTAGACTTGGGTGGAGATTTCTTGGAGGGGGACCTCCTCCTCCTCCTTCCTCCCATCGCTTCCATCCTCCCCGTGGCCCTGGCACAAGGTCATCGGCGAGAATCTAAAGTAGGACTGCTGGGACGGGGGCTGAGGCTCTTGAGAGCGGGGGGAGGAGCCATGGCGTCGTGCGTACCTGCAGAGGAGGAGCGTGAGTAGGATGCTGTACAGCCCCAGCACCACTGCCACGTACATCCCTGAGACCGCAGTCCTAGGATTAGTACTTCACTTATGGATATTTACAGGAGGAGGAAAGCATACCCGCCTGCGCAGAGCTTCTTTCATGCATTTTGATGAGCTTGGCCGTTTGGTCCAAAGGCATGGACTTCTGGAGGTGAGGGAAGAGGGAGTAGGCCGTGTCGTTGGGGTACAGACCCTGCATCCCCACTCTAACCCACAATCAAAAGACAACCAACACACTCTTTCAGTTCAGATTTATTAAATAGATTCCTAAAAACAGGAGGTAAAACAGGAGCTAAAACAGGAGCTAAAACAGGAGCTAAAACAGGAGCTGAAACAGGGGCTGGGCTGGTTGCCGTATTGTACGTACATGTGTGCTAGACTAGGAATAAATGAATGGGGAGTAGTGGGGACTGGGTGAGTGATGGACAACCTGTGGCTCACTTTCTTTCTCCCAGTGAAAGTTTTGGTTAGGATGACTTTCTCCGGAGGAAGAGTGGGAAGGAACTGAGGCGAGAACGGCTCGGAGTTGGGAAACAAAGGCACTCAACTCACCAGCTCTCCCCACCAAATGTCATTAATCACTCTCCACACACCTGTCCACCCCCCATCCCATTACCCCCCACTCCGCTTCCCATTAGACACTTTCATCGGCGGCGAGTGCCTCCAAATCCACTGGAGGAAGACGTGCTGGCCCCACCACCCCCGAAACTGCTCCCGCCTCCTCCGCCGCCCCAAGAAGTGTGTCTTGCTCCTCCCATTCCTCCGCCCCATCCAGTGTTCCCAGTATTCCGATTCCCCATCATGTAGCCCAGGAGACCGCCGGTGGCTGCTCCAGTCCAAAATCCCCCTGCCCCGCCGAGACCCCCTCCCGCTGGATTTGTATTCCGAGTCTGGGATCCGGAGCAGGAGTCGCTGCTGGAGAAGAATCCGCCGCCACCGCTGCCACCGGTGGAGTGGTCAGAGCCACCGTAGGAGCCGGTGTTCCAGCCTGGGGGCGGAGGACGGCGTCCAGAGAAATCATCACTCGTCCGACTGCAAAACAAATAATTGGATTTGAGATAATTGGATGCGGGAGTGAAGGGGGATGGGAAATGACTCCAATCCATTCCAAGGCATTGCAACGCATTTGCTCCACTCCACCTGGCCTACATACTCCCTACCTCTAGTCTAATCCAATTCCATTTAGTCCCTCTACTCAGAGGGAAAGGAGCCGAAGAGAGGAGAAGGAGTAGGGAGGGATTGGAGTGATGGGATTATCCCGTCCAACTCCCAGTTCCCACTCACTCTCAATGTCTCAATGTCAAAGTCAAGAGTCTGGAATGGAGGGATGTGGAGGGGAACAAATCTTATTCATTTAATGAACACTCTTCCCTTACAAATTCCCAGTCCTCACCAACACACGCAAAAGAATCTCACGACTCAAAATAATATGCTGGAACTGAAACAGGGAAATAAGAGCGGGAGGTAAAAGTTGCATCAGACACTCCTTAGCCATCCAGTAGAGATCTGCTATTCAATTTAAAAGCAACATTTTGAGAAGCCGCTTGTGGCTTGGTTCTTGGAATGGAGGAGAGGAGTCCAGTGCTCGTCCTCACTTGTGCAAGTCAATTCTTACGACAGACTGCGGAGAATAAAAACGGAAGTGAGGTCGGTTGGATTTGACTCCTCGCTGTCATGTCGGGTGTCCACCCAGCACTGATCCCTGGCTCGGCAAAAGTCTTTGCACTCAACTCTGCCTAATTCTATTGTCGGTGGATGAGGGTCAGAGCCATTATTGTCCATCACTAGATGAGATGACAAGTCTGTTGCCTAAAATCCTCCAAAATTGGTTCCGCTCATTCATAAAGATAAAGATGTACTCTTACCCTTGAAGTACTAATGATTTGACCAATGTTCCCAATATGGCAACTGAACCTTGGAAGGACCTTCAGTTCCACATCCGAAATAACTTGGAAAACAACAGAAACTGTTTAGACAAGGAAGAAAGGTTGAAACCCAGTAGGTTCTTTCCACACCGTCCACTACCTCGAATTTCATCTTCATTCTCCCAATCCTGTACATATTTGTGCTTAATGTCTGGACCTTCCTACCTCAGGTATTCCCTTTTCACAAATTGCGCAGTTGAGAAGCATGGCTACCGCAAGGGTAAGTCTGGTCAGAAGGGGTTTTCCCTATAAGTTTGACCACGATTTTGTGTGCTCGATATCCAATTTGTACGATACTCATTATCTACTTGTTTCAGGTTTTGTAAGATAAGATGTACAATAACGCAATATCTTCGGAATCATTTTCTGTGCAAATACGACATCGCGCAGACAAATAGTGATAATTTTGTGCATTTGTGTTCAATACCTATGACGACATAAATAAGCTAAATGGCATTTCTTGTTCCATCCGGCTTGAGAGTCAGGGCGTTGTGCATGAATGAGTAGTGCTATGAACGTGTGTTACTAGTAATGTTATTATGTTTTCCCATAATTCTTGCTCTTCCGGCTTTGTGTTGTGGGCGTCGGCTTGTGAAGCACAGTAAAACCATTTTTTTTGATTGATTAATTGATACTGCGTGAAATCCTAGCATGCAATTTGAATTACAATCGCAACCCAATGTTGAGGGATTCGGTGCAAAAGACCCGGGTTTGGGAAATGTGAATGCGCATGCGTAGTTCTGGACATGAGGGATTGAAAAGGGATTGGATCCCGTTTGAAATTGAGTGATTGATTAGATGAGAGGGAAGTTTACCTCCTGGCGTCCATGTGTTCAGGGGCGATGCAGGTTTTGTAGAAGGCGTAGACGACGAGGGCCACGACGGCCCAGAAGAGGAGGGACCCCAGCCACTCCTTCCCGCTGCTCCCCTGCGTCTTCCACCCAATGTCATCCGTGTACTTGGCTCCGCCTCCTCCACCCCGGGACTCTATTGTGTACTCCAGCTGAAAGGAGTTCAATTACGATTAAAATGATTCCCATTCCAACCCCGGTGCTAGTCGTGCATTATATTCATCCATGGCTAACCCCACAGGATCCGACGAGGATGTATGGGTCATCTGGGTAGTCGTACCCTTCACAGGTCACTTCGATCCTCCCGAACTTGTAGCGGCTGTCCATGTCCGCCTTGCACTCCCACTGCAACCACACCACAACAATTACAGACTCTGCATTCAAACCAAGCAACCTTTCAACTTGACGGACATTAAACCTTTTACACTTGTCTTCCCCAGAAGTCAAATTGATCCGAAAGACAATTTAAAAAGTTAAAAGTACGAGCTGCACTGTAGAAAGTGAAGCTGGTCTACAGCCGAACTAAACTAAGCTCGGCGCTCCGTGCCTCAAATTTTATAAACAAGCAAAATTTCAAAATTTGTAACTTAAAACAAAGGAATACGGAATTTGTAGTCAATATTTTTGGCAGTTTAGTTTAATTATTTAAGATTGCCGGACTCAACCCCATTTTTAAATAAGCCGTGGCCTTTACATACATTCAGTAAAATTAATTTCAAAAACCTGCTTTAATTCTGGAGGCAACACGTATAAACGGACATTAGTGAGAAGCACCTGTCATTTCCACAATTTTAATCTTAAAGCATTGAGCATAATAGACCCTGGAATGAAAGAACGGAACTGTCCACTCTTGATACTTAGCTACGTGTCAAGTTCAAAGTCACACTAATTGGTTCTTAAGTTGATGAACATTTGCAAGTATTACCTGGACATCATTCCCATCCCACCCACGGTTGTAGCATTGGACGACGGGAGGGTTGACGGCGCTGCAACCCGCGGAGCCTCCAACACATGTCAATTGGGGCACTGGACTTGACCTCCGCCCTGTCGTCATCCGTCCAGCCCCCAGACTAAGCACCTCCACCTCCTTCAGCCTCACTTTGTCATCTATTCAAAGGAGCAATTCATGAATAGTTATCGCCTGTGTATTAAACATTAATTATCTACACTACAAGAGTTGCAGTTCCATCCGTGGACGCTTACTTTTGGCGAAGGCGATGGACGTGGTGGTGAGGAGGACGAAGAGGAAAGTCACCCGCAGCACTCCCATTACTATTAATTTCGACTTATCTGTTAATAATTAAAGTTGTGAGTATAAATTGCGCTAATGTGCAGAGGAGGAAAAGAAGTGTGAAGTGTTGCCCATGAAGAATGATTGTGCGTTGAAGGAGTCGTGGACTTGGACCTGAGTCACTTGTCCACGTGGACTTGCAAAGTTTGGACGTCAGTCCACCGTCTTATCTGAGGGCAGGGAGTTGATGTTTGGATTTGGATTTGGCGCTCTTGGCTGAGCCGGCGAATGGGAGTGGAGCTTTGCTGTGGTGGGGCTGAGGGTGGGAGCGAGCGGTGGGGAGATTGGAATCCGAAGCGAGACCCAACGACCTTGGCTCGGAATTGTGTTCAAACACTGGCAACTAACCTGGGTTAACTAGTTCCTGGACTCTGAGTGCGAGACTGTGAAAGTGGGGCATGAGTGGTGAGGTCAAAGGGCATGGCGTGTGGTGGTAGTGGGGAGGAGGGCAGGCCTCCTTCCCCAAGAGCTCCACTATGACATTTTGGCTCCTCCTGCTCTGCTGCGGGCTGAGAGTGACCCTTGGGGAGGAGGATGACGTCCTGTGCCATGCATCCTGCATCTGCCTCGACTCCTTCTTCCAGTGCGGCGGCAAGGGTCTCAAGTCCCTCCCCCCGAGGCTGCCCTCATGGATAACTGCCCTGTAACCACATTTACAATTATTTAACTAATTATTGTTAATCAGCTCTCATCCATTTGGATCCATCCTTGCTTCCAGGGACGTGAGTGGGAACGAAATGCTGAGCGTGGATCCGGACACTCTCAGGCCTACTCCTCCATCTCCAGTCACTGTGAGTCCGCCAACAAAGTCCATTTGTTAATTGGTTAATTGAGTTGGCGGGAAAATGGGTAATTGTGACTCCTCCCTCCTGTCATGTAGATCTGTGGACAGGAACAACCTGAGCTCCATCCCCACGACAAGGAACTCCCCCGCTGACACATCCACCCTCCGACACTTCACCAACCTATCCCTGTCAGTCACAACTATTTGAACTAGCTTTTGAACTATTACTATTTATTTGACTAGGAATCTGTGACTATCATGAATGCTAATCGTGTTAACTAATACTACACCTCCACCCTCCGCCACTTCACCAACCTATCCCTGTCAGTCACAACTATTTGAACTAGCTTTTGAACTATTACTATTTATTTGACTAGGAATCTGTGACTATCATGAATGCTAATCGTGTTAACTAATACAACTTCTAGGGCACGGAATGGGATTGAGTGGGTGGAGAGCTGGAGACTGGAGGGATTCCCTGGACTCCTGGAGCTGGACTTGAGTCGGAACCTGATCCAAGGGCTGTCCAACACCTCCTTCCCCTCCTCCTCCCCTCTCGTCCATCTGTGAGTTCATTAGTCATTCCCAGCTAGTTGCTAGTAATCTGTGGGCAAGATTTTGCATTGGGTCTGACTGAGTGTGATTGGGCAGGAATCTGGACGCCAACCTGCTGGAGACCCTGGACACGGGCTCCCTGGACCCCCTCTCTAATCTCAAGGATCTCCATTTGGCCAAGAACAAGATCCGGTTCATCGCCAAAGATGCCCTCAGTCGTCTCAAGAGCCTGGAGAAACTGTAACTCACTAATTAACCTTAATCAAGTCTTTGATATAGACCAAAACCCAACCTAAAAAGTTGACTAGTACTAGGAACCAGTAATAATGGAAGTGGTAAGTGAACTGAAGGTTGTAATTGGCTAATTGCCTTGGGTTGCAGGGACTTGAGTCGGAACAAGCTGAGCACCGTGGACAGCCTCCGCTTCCAAGGGCTCAAGAAGCTCCAAGTCCTCAACCTCCGCAGGAACCCCATGACCAACCTCTCCGACGCCGCATTTTATGGCCTCGACAACATCCAGCACTTGTGAGCACTAGTTCCACTCATATTAGATTTCATATTAGATTAGACCTTTACTTGATAGTTTATAGACAGAATAGCTTGGGTACAGGTTTAGCCAAGGCAAGGGAAGCCAGTCACCGAGCCAACCCTGACCTGTGTCATGATTTCAAAAGTACCCATCACACCCCATTCTTGGCTAAGTTAGATTTATTAATGTAGAAGGGAGAAGGACTGGAAAGTCAATTGTCAATTGAGCTTTGGAGGGAGAGGAGAGGGAGGTAGGAAAAGGGGAGTGCTAGCTCAACTGACAGGGAGGAGGGCCATGTATCCATCCTCCACTTGTAGTTGTGTAATAGATTTACGTCTGACAATCTGTTCAATATCAATATATATGGGGGACATTGGACAGGTCAGACGGCTAGTTGAAGCAGCTCAAGTAGTTCCCTCGGGAGTCAGTTGTGGATGGGGGATGGGACTTGTATTAGTAATTGTGGATGTATTGCAGGTACTTGGAGTGGAGTGGGATCGGGATGATGGAGCAGCGCTGGTTGTACGGCCTTCGCTCCCTCCGCTCCCTCAACCTCAGCCACAACCAGATCACGGCTGTCCAGGACGAAGCATGCATCTACCTGGAGAACCTTCACACCCTGTCAGTCCTCACCCCACCCCACCTACACTACACACTCCATTCCCCTGCTGAGCCAAAGCCTATTCTGTTGATTCCAGGGACCTGAGTGCCAATTCCTTGGAGGGACTGCGGAAGAAGACGTTCACTGGGCTGGGGGCCCTTCGGAGCCTGGACTTGAGTGGGAATCGGATTCTCGGAGCTGGAGGCAGACGCATTCCTCCCCCTGGGGAATCTGGAGGCCCTGGACTTGAGTGACAACGGCCTGTCTTGGGCAGTGGAGGACATGGGCTTCCCTTTCCGAGGTCTGGGGAACCTCTCGTCCCTCAACTTGGGTGGCAACCAGATCCACTTCCTCCACGGGGACGCCCTCCGTGGCCTCCAGCACCTCACCCTCCTCAACCTCAGCTCCAACCCACTGGCCTGGCTCAGCGAACGGAGTCTCCTCCCAGTCCCTCATGCAGGGCTCCTCCTCCACTCCGTCTCCTCCCTCCTCTGCGACTGCGAGGTCCTTTGGCTCCAGGCCCGCCTCTCTGCCCCCAGACTCCGCCACTCTGGACCCACCTGTGCTTTCCCGCGCTCCCTCGCCAACCGCTCCCTCCTCCTCCTCCCCCCCTCCCACCTCTCCTGCCCAGGTAACTCACTCACTAGCTCCGAGCATCCAACACCCACAACCACTCTATCCCCCTTCTACATTTTAACAAAAAGAGTTGATGAGTCACAAGTTGATCACATGGAGCCAATCACCTTCATGTTCCGTCCCAAATTTCCATAGCCCCCAATATTGGGAGTAACCCTTTACTAAATAGAAGTTTAGTTGAGCCAGAGGAAAGGCTCTTTGGCTTTGATTGTGCTCGGTGGAGTTGGATGTTGGGTGACTGGAGCTAGGAGACTTGGAGCTCCTAGTTGATGACTTGCATTATGACAAATGAATGTCCAATGCAATGTGTATTAATTGGGATGTGTTTATCGTGACAGACAATTCTCCGAAGCCGATGTTCGTGCGGGAGCCGAGGTCGGAGGTGCTCCTGATGGAGGGCGGGGGTGAGCTGGGCTGCATCGTCCAGTCCTACCTCCCCGTCCAGCAGATCCAATGGCGNCCCACATCTAGAGGTACGTTTACAGGCACAGAGGAAACCACTCCAACTACTACTAGTCCTCTGCGGATTTAGTATGGGTTCAGTACTTGAATATGATGTATAACTTAGTGACGTGCTATGAATGTGTAGGGAGGGGTGGAGCAGAGGGTGGAAGGGGGTGGTCCGGAGGAGCTGTTCCTCTTCCACTCCACCCTCAGTCTTCAAGAACGTGAGCTGGGAGGACGTCGGGGCCTACCAGTGCGTGGCAAGGAATGACCTGGCAATCGTCTACTCCGCCAAGGCCAACATCACTGTCCATGGTACGTCATTCCCATCTTCCTCCTCTCAATCAAATGGCCATCAGCTCCTTTGGATCCAAATTAGTGGACAGGACATCGGAGATTGGATTGAATATTTTTCAACTCCTCATTCCAATCCGAGAATCGGAAGCGCATTTGATTGAGAGCAAGTCCCATTCAAGTCCCTGCAGTAGTGTAGTGCTCCACTGATATTTCTGGGAGTTCGCCTATGATGTTAACCTTTGACCTTGTCTTTGGCAGTGTTCCCTACGTTTGTGAAGAGGCCGAGCAATGTGACGGTGCGGCTGGGGTCCATTGCGAAGTTGGAGTGCGGGGCCAAGGGCTGGCCAGCCCCTGAGATCGGATTCCAAAAGGTCAGCCATCTGTAGTTCACTAGCTACTAACCACTATTTACTAACGGGGAAGTGGGGAGGTGATGGTCTGACAAGGAAATGTTGTTGTAGGACGGAGGGGAGGACTTCCCTGCTGCGCTGGAGCGGAGGTTCCACGTGATGCCGAACGACGACTCCTTCTTCATCATGCAAGTCAAGTTGGCGGACATGGGGATCTACTCCTGCTCCGCCACCAACCCTGCCGGAGTCATCCGAGCCAACGCATCTGTCACCGTCTACGGTATGCTCCCACCCACCTAACCCCTCACTCCCCAACCACACCCAAGTCATCCACACCCTTCGACCCATGTTTCCATCAACTTGCCGTCCTTTTAAAATTATACTACATTATTTAGATATTAGATAGATTCATTTTTAAAGTGGACTAGTCATTGGACTTGGAAACATTTGACTCCAGTGCTTTCGGCTGAGGTCCATTGACTTTTGAGAGCGGTGTAATTGAATTGTTTGGAATGCGTAGACCTGCCTACGTTCAGGCAAGGGATGGAGGACGAGAGCGCAGTGGAGGGGAGCAACGCCATCCTCGAGTGCATCGGCACCGGCTCCCCCCAGCCCTTCGTCTCCTGGAGCAAGGAAGGCGTGGCCATCGCAGAGGGGCGGGACAAGCGATTCCACTTGACGGAGAACGGATCCCTCCTCCTCATCAAGGACGTGCAGGGCTCGGACGCAGGGCGCTACGAGTGTGTCCTCAGCAACGCCGTGGGCACTGCCCGCGGCTCATCCACCCTCACTGTCCTCAGTGGTAAGGGACCTTGGGACTGAGGAGGACTAGACTTGAGCACTTGAGTCGAGTAGAGCACTTGGGTAGCTAATAGGAATTGGGTCTGCTTGCAGGGGAGGGAGTGATGAGTCTGAGTTTGGACAACGCAGCCATGACCATCATTTTCATCATCATCGCCGTCTTCTGCGTCGTCGTCACCTCGGCGGCATGGGTGGTCGTCATCTACCGAACCAGGAAGAGGATCAAGTCCACCCACCAACCCTCCACCCAGTCCCCCCTCCTCCCCCACTCCAAGTACGCCCCTACGTTTCACCTACTACGTACTCTTGATGTGCAATTCTTTGTTCTGGCCTATCACAATGCAATTACTTTCTTTGCAACTACTACCTAAGCAATGCTGTTCCTTTCTAGGTTCCTGGAGCTGGAGCGGGAGTCTCCCTTCACCGCCCTCCCATACACTCAAGTAAGTCACTCCTCATCAACTAGTAGAACTAGTCTTTAGCTAGGAGTCTTCATTCATTGTCTGTCTGTTCTAACGCCGCGTGTCTTTCCTGCCAGATTGCCAAAGTGATGTGCGGTGGAGACGGAGAGAGTGAGGGCTCGTAAGTGGACACCCTTCAACCCAGGTGGAAACATTCAGTTAATTGATTTTAATTGATTGGGCTGACTGATTTGCAGGGGCAAGGACTCGGGGACGGGGGAAGACATTCCAGAGGGCGTGGAGATGGAGGACTTGCTTCGCAGGCAGCCTCGCAGCATGGAGACATTCGGACCTTCAAGGGCTCCCTCTCGCTCCGCCCACACATCAACTCCAGCAGCCCCTCCGCCATTACCAACCAGCCCCTCGCCCGGATCTCAAGGCTCACCCACCCACGACGAAAGGGAAAAGCATTGCCATCCCCCTCCCACCTCCACTCCCGCACCCCCCTTCCATCACCACCACGACGGCAGCTACTGTCCATGGCCACGTCCCCAAGTCGTCGCCACCGAATAGGACGGCGGGGAAGGAGTCGGAATCCAGTCCCACCTCCACCCCAGTCTAGACTAAGACACTAAGAGAATAGGAGAATAGAATAATAGAATAAGATGGCTGTCATTTCATTGTAGAGAAGAGGAGGGGAATAGAATGGATACTCATTCCGAATGTACAAATGCACTCATGTATTATGGATCCCACTGGACTAGTATTATGTTGTAATTAGATGACTAGATAGTGAAGATAGTGGAGGACACAGGACTTGTGCCAGAGGAACAACCCATGTGATATACCCCCATTGTGTCCTCCTCACCAACCATTCACCTGTCACACTTGACCAGATCCAAACCAATAAATGATAGAATAAAATGATAGTTGTTGGAGGAGTGCGTTGATTCATTGGCACTTTCCTTGGGCTAATCACGAGTTGAGGGGATGGGGCAATTAGATAAGGAGCGGAGTGGACGGAGCGGCTGAGTGGGAGACCCAAAGTCCAGTCCCAATCCACACACTCTCCCGTCCACACACTCCTGTCACCCGGCATCCAACCAAGTCCTCCGTCCAAAGTAGTCCAAAGTAGTCCAAAGTAGGCGAAAGATGTTGGGAAGACTGAAGAAAGGGGTGGTGCACTGGCTGGAGGATCACAGGGGCCTCGTGGTCCTCTTCTTCTGCCTCCCCGCCTCCTTCCTCTTCCACCACCTCCTCCGCCTCTTCCACTTCCTCTCCAAGAAGAGGAGCTCCGACCCAGTCAAGGCCCATCAATCCGCTGTCGCTGCCATCCAGTCCAATGCAAGTGCCCCACTCCCTTTAATTTCACTCTCCGTCCATCACATTTAGTCACTTCCCACTATTTAATTGGTTCAGTTGAGGCTGGATACTCATTTTCAGTTTGTGGCAGGTCCTGGAGTGGCGGCGAAGGAAAAGTGGGAAGCTCCTCTGCACCGCACGACCCAACTGGCTCAGCCTCAGCCTCACCTTCTTCCCAAAGGTACGCACTAACCGCTATCCATAAGCACACACAAATTACAGCACATTGGAATGCAAATTCAAACTCTGTTCTGACCTCAGAAAGAATGCCACCGTGTCCCAATCCCACTGTACAACATCCTGGAGCTGAAGGAGGCGGAGCTGAGTGTGAGGGTGGAGCCGGGGGTGACTGTGGACGAGATCACGGCCTACTTAGTCCCAAAAGGCTACACGCTGGCGGTGACCCTGGAGATCGGGGATGCGACACTGGGTGGCCTTGCGATGGGAGTGGGGATGACGACCTACTCCCACAAGGTGGGGCTGTACCAAGAGGCGGTCCTCAGCTACGAAGTCGTCCTCGCCGATGCCTCCCTCGTCACCGCCACCCCCACCAACGAGCACTCCGACCTCTACTTCGCTCTCCCTTGGTCCCACGGCTCCTTGGCCTTCCTCACTGCCCTTCACCTCAAGATCATCCCAGTCAAGCCCTACATCCACATGACCTACATCCCGGTCAAAGGTCAAGCCAACTACTGCCAACTCATGAGGGAACTGTCCGGGGCTCTGGACAAGGACAAAAAGGTACGCGACTAGTTGAATTCAAATCCCAGGAATCCACTCTAACTGATGGCTCGTGTTGCCAGGTGCCTGACTTCCTGGAGGCGACCGTATTTTCCAAGGACGAAGCAGTCGTCATGGTGGGCAACTTCGCGGCTCGGCCTCCACTCCATGAGTGGACCAAGGTGAGGTGGAGGTCATTCCCATTCCTACTCCTAGAGGACTCCTTCCAGTTGTGGTTTAGCGGACTTTGCTGACTTAAATTTCAGATCAACCACGTGGCTCGCTGGTACAAGCCGTGGTTCTACGAGCACGTGCGGAAGTTCCTGACGCAGGGCCAGAACTACGACTACATCCCACTCCGGGAGTACCTCCTCCGCCACAACCGCGCCATCTTCTGGGTCGTGGAGAGCATGATCCCCTTTGGAAACCACCCCCTCTTCAGGTAACTCCGCCCATCCTATTCACCCAACTCAATCACTCTGACCTCCTTCCGTTGTTGCAGACTGCTCTTCGGTTGGCTCCTGCCCCCCAAGCCCGCCTTCCTCAAGTTCACGACTACGCCGGGGATCCGTGCACTCACGTTCACGAAGCAAGTGTTCCAGGACATCGTCCTCCCGATCGGAGAGCTGGAGGAGCAGATCAACGTCAGCGAAGCCCTCTTCGACACCTACCCCGTCCTCGTCTACCCCTGCCGCATCTACGACCACGGCCCAGCCAAGGGCCAGCTCCGCCCACCGCGACCCAACCAACTCGTCCCCGGCGCCAACTACGCCATGTTCAATGACCTCGGCGTCTATGGGGTCCCCGGCCCCGTGAAGCGCAAGGAGCGCTACGACGCCGTCAAAGCCATGCGCAGTATGGAGAAGTAACCACAAATACACCTATTAACTATCATGCACAGCATAGTATTTATTATCCTGCATGCCAGGGCTAGTAGCAGAAAACTGCACGTTAAATGCTAACAAATATTAATTTGTGGTCCAGGTTCACTTGTGACGTGGGCGGCTACCCATTCCTGTACGCGGACATCTTCATGACGCGGGAAGAGTTCCAGCGGATGTTTGACCTGACTCTCTACGAAAAGGTGCGGGTGAAGTACGGGGCGGAAGGCGCCTTCCCTCACCTCTACGACAAGGTCAAGCCGGAGATTGACGTCATGAAAGTGGGGGCGGAGTACATGGACCCACTCTAAGCTCCCACGGACAAGAAGGACTTGAAATATGTTTGGCAATGATGTGCAATAAATAAACAAATCAATCCATTGATCCCAGAATCTCCTCCTTTACTTCCATGACAATGTAATAGAAATAGTAGTTCAGTTAACAATGGGAGTGGCTAAGAGTGGGCGGGACTAGCTGGCCCTTGAGAGGAGGGTGGCTAGGAGGAGGAGTCCTCCGAGGAGGGCGGTGGAGAGGAGGATGTCTTTGCGGAGTTGAAGAGTGGCGTCTGCCATGAGTCGATCCATGTGGATTTGGGGGTTAGGGGTGGGTGGGGGTGGTGGCGCTGGGTGGTGGATGGCGGAGTCCAACTGGGCCAGCAGCTCCTGGATCCTCCCCTCAGTCTCCAGGCCCGCCCCTGCAGTGTCCACGACGAGGGACTTGAGTTGGTTCATTCGGATGGTGGACGTGATCGTGGCCCCTATGATCCCTACGAGGGTCCCCACGATGGATCCTGTCAGCGACCAGTACTTGGTCTTCTCGCTCTGCGCTCGCTCCTTCTCGTGACTCGCGCGGAGGGCACTAGCAGTCAACAATACATAAATCATTCAATCCACATTCCAAATAATCAATTCTGGCCATTGGACCCACCTGGACAGTCCCCCGAACAAGTCACCTGCAAAGAAATCGAATCCGCAATTTAGATCCCAATGGAAAGGACTGACTGAGGGGAAATGAGTGGATGGATTGGAAATCAAATAGCAGCCTTTCCACACGTGCCAAGTAGAAAGTGAACTAAGCTCAAAATTAGACACAAGGCAACTTGAAGTTGGAAAGCAGCCTTGGACAGGAAAACACGAGTGAAGTGAACGTTACAATTGGAAGGAGTGAACTTTTAGCCTTGTAGATAAGTATCAGTTCCAGCCTGACAATTGGCACTGCTAGGATTTGAGGAGTTGGGAAGTTGGAAAGGCTGAAGGAAGTGGCTGTGCCTTGATTTGGCTGATAGGACACGACATTAGCTTATTTATTTGTAGAGGAATAATAGTGGATGAGCTGTGCTTACGCTCCTCCTTCTCCTGCCTGAGGAATGCGTCTCGGAGAACCCGCTCCTCGCGAATCAACTCCATCTCCCTCTTTACCAGGTCCAAGTAGTGCTGCTCCCCCCGGGGGGTTTTCTCCAGGTCGTAGCGCACCTCCCTCAGTCTCACCTCCAGCCCATTCAACTCCAGCTGAGCCGCTCTCCGCCCCTCCTGCGCTTCCCCGAACCTCAGCTCTGCCTACCAAATCAAGTGCACCATCCAATTTGCCAATCAATTCAATTAAGTAATTAGCCAATTCACTTCACCAAGTATCCAACTGACCTGCAGAACTTGACTCTGAGCATCTTTGACTTGGCGGATCCCAATCATATCTTCGTAGGTCTCCAGGATCGATGACATTTGACCTCGCACCCTCCGACCCCCACTCCAGTTCCATTTGGACACCAGCCACACCCACAGGGAGTGGGGCCTCAGTTGCTGACCCTGGATCACTGACCACCACTTTCCGCTCATTTCCTACATTTGCTCTCCTCGGCCCGATTTCAAACCTCGCGCCCCTCTCTCCTCACACTCCTCAATGTCACACTTGGAAATTGCATCACGGTAACTAGATATTAAATAATTCTGAAATATGGGGATGGAAATCCAGGGGGTGTGTGAATTAACACTTGATTCTGGTTGCAATCAAGGAGCTGGGAATGGGAAATGAATAAAGGGTTGGAGTGAGGACAGTTAGCAAGCAGCAACGGCTTCATTTATTACACGCACATTTATTACGGATTATAAGACATACAAAACGGGAGTGATTGCAGGAGTAGGGACTGACGGGGTCACGGGATGGCCTGGTCGTAGTACACGGTGAGAAGGTCGGAGGACTGGGCGAATGAGCATCCGAATCCAAACAAGTGACCCCCGAATTTGGCCTCATCGATGTTGTCCTCGAAGAACATCTGCAAAACAGTTCCAAGCTCAGTTACCAGTCTGCGCTAGCCGGATCTCTCATATTGGAGCACTAACTAATTGATATGTTTATTAACAATATTTGATGGGGGTCTATTATCAATTTAACGTATGGGAAGTGGAAATGGATGTCATGTGCTGGGTCTGATGAGATTAGTGTTTTTGTGGCCTTTGAATAAGTAAATGCTGAAATGGATGGCTACCTCTTTCATTCGGAAGTAGGTCATGCCAGTGATGAGTGAGTCGCTCCCTGCCTGGTGCTGGACGCCGATCCGCTCAATGTCCAGCTGGTCCGCCACTTCCTGGAGACCCCCCTTCAGAGTCTTGCAGCTCTTCATCAAGTACTGTGGAGAGGAAGACAGGAATGACAGGACAGAAATATTTATTTATTTATATCTATGGACTACTGACCAGGGTTGGTAATTCGAATTCGAATTATAATTCGAACATCGAATTAATCGGAATTATTGCATGATTACAATTCGAATTCAAATTACTACTTAGCAAAACGAATTAATCGGAAAGCGGAAATTCGAACTCCAGATTAATTCGAATTCGAATTCTAATCGAAATTGGAATTCTGAAAACATCGGAATTATAATCGGAATTCGAATAGTTCATGAATTAAAATTACCACACTACAC
>JAAXYW010000560.1:0-34374 GCA_036851895.1 Orthonychiurus folsomi | reverse complement strand
GGTTCGCAGTTTTCTTCACCCGTTCTTCCGGAATGAGAAATGAAACGGGAGCATTTACTTCTTCAAGGGATCCACGAGGGACTTGTTTAATTTGAATGAAGAAGTGACTAATTAATTAACACTGGGACTGGTGGCTCTTGACTGGGCCCCTACTTCATTTCCCTCACGTGATTATTAACTCAGTATTGCTTGTTAAGTATGCATTTAAAATTGAAATGAATTTTGCGCGCCGTGCGAACCGGCTTCGGGAGGGGGCGGGGGCGTGTGTACGGATTCCTGGAGTTAAATGCAGTGCTTAAGTTCATCTCAACTCGAACTAATTTGCTAATCCAATTAGCACTCTCTCACCCTCACGGCTCCTTGGAATGAAGGAGCCGACTGACTGCTAAGTGCTCATCTTTTCTTTCTTTTTTATTAAAAGGGAAACCTGGGGACGGGACGTTCTCCGCTCCGGCCTCCCCCACTTGGAGGCACACAAAGCAGTTTCCATAATATGCACGTATTTTTAATGACTCGGAATGTCATCCATTAAGAGGATATATAGGAAGGGGGGAAATAATTTTGACTTCAAATGCTCACATCCTTGACTGGATGCGGGGGAGGGACTCCACTCCTCAAAGTTCAAAGAAAAAGAAATGAGGAAAGTTGGATCGTGAGAAGTCTCTTCAACTGTGCTCTGCTTTGAGTTACGACGACTCCTTCCGAAGGGGACAAACAATTTCATTAAATGATCCATTCAAAAGGCACCAAAACTAAGGCTCAGTCAGTCCTTTCCTACACCCACGGGTGAAGAAAAAAGAATTTCTAAAACTAAGAAACTTGTACTGTTACATGGTGTGATAATAACAACCATTATAAATTTAAGCGCCATTTTGAAAAATCTAAAAAAAACACTTTTATACAAATATATAAACTTAAGATCCATCTTCCCTCGTTTTCTGATTTCTGAGTAGTTGATTCTTTTTTTAGAATTTGCCATAGAGCGGGGAAGTATTATTCACAAGGACTACAGACGCGGTTTGAAATATTTTAAATATTACGAGAAAGTGTAGTTAATACCAGTTTTGATTTCTTCGAGTTGAATCCAAACAGTTTGTTGTTCTACAATAGGGAAGCGTTCATTCTTCAGGTTCGACACATTCCAAGTCATAGTGGAGAGTAAGCAAACGAATGTAAGTAAAATATTGCAGAAGTGGCTTACCATTCCAAACCTTGTACAGAAAAAACACTCACAATACAATATGCAAAATTCAGGGTGACAGAAATTAAACAAATTCTAGTCTAAACGTACCAAACGTCCCTTCAACGTGGTTCAGAAAATGATTACGGGGATTCAAAGATACAAACGGAAGGGGGTAGTTTCCGGAGGTGCCGAAAGGCGTCATATCCGTCAAAAATGATAACAGTAGAAAAAAATAATGGACGAAAGAAAGACTCAGATTTGGAAAATATAAGGGCAATCGAGAGACACGGATGCAAGGCAAGATTTGTTCACTCTGAGTAATAAAAATCATAAGTATGGAAGAAAAGGAGGAAGGAGAGTGACAAATGTGATGGAAATTGCTTTCTCCTTTCTTGGAAAGTGCGTATTTATTGTTCAGTGTAGCCTGGCGTGACGGGAAAGGGCTAAAGACCACGACCGCAGTACTCTGCCCTGGCACATTCATTCAGTTCCCTCTGTCATTATTCCCATTTCCAAAGGAAAGAGGACGGAAATTCAATACGGGGTCCTCCTCATGGGTGGAGACGAAATTATAAAGAAGGAAATTCCACCCGGTTAAGTTAGCCGGACGGATTTCAAGGGTCACTCTATTCCACCCTCATTCCAGATGAAGTACAATTTACTATGAGTTGAATTGAATGTGTTCAGTAAAAAGGCACGACACTTGTACCTTTTATTATAGTACCTATGTTAATGTTTTCAAGCAGAAAGGATTTGCAAATAATGTTGAAATTCTACATAGAAGTCAATAATTCATATTTTTAAACCAGTATTAACACCATTTTAATGATCATCTTTTGAGGATGAACATAGAATTAAATTGAATAAAATCTTGACCGCAAAAGTGCAAAGAATTCTTAGCGTTTCGTGGCAGATGTAACAAAAGATTTCCATCCTCTGGCGAATGGAGCATTATTAATTCTTTCCATTGAAACGGCGTTAAACTTCAAAGCATGAAGCTAGACCGACCGACAATCCCTCATCTGCCCGCCTCCCTGCCCCCAAGTACAATTTAAATGGGAACAAGAAATTTCAAAAGACGTGTTTGGCCTATGTATGGAATGCGGGTAGAGAAGAAGCTCTTTTCTCTGACATTTCTCTCAATTTGCGTTCGGGATCGATTTTCACATTTGATTTTAGTTTTTGAGAAGACGCATTTCTTCCTTTTAGAATTCGTTGCTGGGCTGAATTCATGCCCTCGACTCGACGTATACAAAAGCATGCACGCCGCGACGACCAACCACACAGTTTTGACTTGCCTCAATTCAGGAACCAAGGCATTCATTCCAACTTCCTTCCTCAATACCTTTTTACTCAAAAAGTCTGACTTTGTCATGTCGTGCCATGTCAAGTCCTACATTTTATTCTTTAGATTGACGTGATCTTTTCCCTTTTCCCCGTTTCCTCATCTCTATGACTCGGAGGCTTGTATCTGCTCAGGAAAATTCCACATTTGTTCGGATGAAACCCAATAAATTCTGAGGAGCAAAGGCGAGCCCCGCCACTTTAAATTTTACGATTTGGAATTTGTTCCACTTCCTGGTCGTCCCTAAGGGATGGATGGATCTTTGAAAGCTAACGGAGTACTACTTTTTGTGTAAAATCAATTTCTGCATTGAACTAAGCCGAGAATCAGAAATTTGCAGTTTGTCTGAAAAAGTACAAGAAAATGCGTAGGGTTTGCATAATATCCTGCTATACCGAACCTTGGACAGTTGCTACTTTAATTTTACAACCACAACTTAACTACTTTGAAGTTGATAAGAGTTTGTGCAACTCCTTTACTTCTTACGCAAATAGAATTGCTGTGCGTTCGTCGTATTGGTAGTGATGCAGAAACACTAATTATGATTACGTAACACTGCACTGCTCGTGTTCATAAAAAATTACTATCTTTTCCTATCCTGCACAATACATATGAAACTAAATCTCAAAATTTTGGTAAAAACTAGAAAAATCTCAATTTACCAGGAAATCGGGTTAAAAACACCTGAACAGTATTTTATGTCTTTATGCCCACAAAATATATTCTTCATACGGCGTTCAAATTTCTATTGTAGTAGTCGAAACAAGGGATCCCTGCCTCAAACCCACTTGAAGTAACACACTGTGTAGCCATTAAACACTTTGACATTCTCAATTTGATTTCCATTTCAAATTTCCCAATACCTTGAGCGAAAAAAAAGTTTGAGAGACAGAAGTTACCTTTCCCATACGACCCATTGAAGTCCTCCATATCTCAGGAGCACTTAGTTTTCCAATTTCTCACTGTTTTATGATATTTTTCCATAGTCCAAAGACCTCCTCCCCGTAACTCACATTGTATTCCTTCCAGTATAAATAATGCATTACAAGGATGGGAGAGTGGATGGAATGCTGGAAGACTTAAGACAGTCTTGAACTGATTTATGGCTCCACACACGGAAGCCTTGTCACTGCCGTGACTTTCACATTTGAAGATCAACATTTCTTTTGCATTATGTATGACATGTTATTTATTGTCTCGCTGCGGTACATACATACGTACATACACACATACATGTTTCCCAGCCCAGTGTAGTGCAGCGTACGGCTAGCCATATTCAACTATACACTGTACAAAGCGATTTAAGTAAAACCGGCTTTGCTTTTAAAATCCGAAGTGAAAGTTCTTTTCCAAAATGAAGTCCAGGAGGACGAAGAAAAAGGGGTAAAGGAAACTTCCTTCATCCACTACATACCCTGTTGTGCCGTTGCCACTTTGAGTACAGTACAGTACGTATTTGCATGAGAATCGACAGGAATGGAGGAAAGATCCTTTTTCCCACAGTTCGGAACACAATGCAATGATCGTTTCAAAGGCCCCATCCTCTCCCCGTGTATCTTGTCTCCCGTTCGACATCTTCCATAAACCTTTTGCTTTTGAATGGAATGGAAGGGAAAAGGAAGGGGATTTCTCATTTTAAGATCCAAAGAACTTTGATTTCTCCGTCTCTGTTTTCAAGGGAAAAGCTTTCTTCGTTCCTCCAATGTTATCTCCCACCCAGCATGGCATCCATCCATCCATCCATCCATCCAACCAACCATGGTTGGGAAATTGAAACTTTACGCTTTGCTTTTGGCTCCAATTCACTCTTCGGCTGCCCGCTTACTCAGATTGAACAAATATGTACAATGTGAATAAATAGGCCAAACAGAATGTGTCCTCTATAAAATAATAAATCATCCAAATGTTCTCGAACAAAACGTCAGCACAATACTTCCTGGTGTGTATGGGGATCGATTTTGCTCCATCATCCAGCGTCCCTTCATTTTCCACATGGCTTACAAACCAGAATTACAGCTACATGTTTGGAAATTTTAAGTCAATCTGTGTACATACAAAATGCATGTGATTTGGATCCAGGGGTATGTAGTCATGCATGAATTCGGGGGTACTGTTAACATTAAACCAGTTATATTACAATGGCGTAGTTCTACTGAAAAGCAGGGATCCGGGTCAGCAGACTTTTGAATACAAATTGTGACAGATGTGGGGGAAATACAGTTAGCGGGTGATTCCCACAATAAACGATGACTTAACGTCTGCTATCTTCGTCCACCGGAGAACTTCAGCTCACAATTTGTATATCATATTAAATATTAAAATTAGCGAGCGGCAAGGAGTACAAGAAATATTTTTGTTAAAATACGCATTGTTTGAGTACACAGGATTAAATCCAATCCTGCCGTGCGTACCAATTTCCAAGAGACTGCAAATACAATCGATCACTTTGGCAATTTTCCTCCTCTCCCTCGTCCCATGCTTCTCGGATTGCCTGGAAGTTCGAGGGTCAATATTTATTTTTCATTGCCCAGATTCAACAGAGCTCAAGAGTTGGACGGGCGGGAAGTTGTAGTGCACGAAGTACGTACATACGCCAAGCACGCGAAGGACTTTCTCTTTAACGATACAACCTGGAGGCGGATTTTCATGATCTCCCGTCCCCGCCAGGCCAAGGGAGAAGGAAGAAGATTAAAACCCATTCTGTATGCATTATTACACTTATGTTCATGGAAGGAAATTAAATTCCTTGGTTGGAAAATAGGGGAAGGCCTCGCATCATTGAAGATTTAGTCCATTAGACACTTAAGCTAAAGGGATCGTTTTGCCCTTGAGGTCCGGGTGCTGAAGCGGCATTTTATATGAGTGTAGCTTTTGAATTAGTAAAGTGGTTGGGGGTGGAGTTGGCGCTCGGGTTGTACTTCGCTTGGCAAATGGAAGCGGTCATCTCATGATTTCAAAGCATAACGATACACTTCCAATTCATTCAAAATGAATGATTGCTGTACAAACTTTTCCTGAACTGGGATCTGATACTGGCAGTTGGAAATGGGGTACTTTTACTTATGGCAAATGTATAACGATGTTTTCTAAATAATAAAAATATTACTAGCTGGTGGATCCGTAGGAAAACCGGGGATATGTATGTAACTCTTTAGTGCCAATTGTGGCCTAAGCACAATTTACTAACGTAAGTAAGTACATATTAAAAGCCCTGAGATAACTAATAGCATTCATTGTCCACAGCAGCGGGATCCATAAAATTGGTGATAAACAATGGAATACCAACAAAAACAAAAATGAATAAAAGACCCAGTGCATCGAGATCGGATTCCAAATTTAAAATATTCTGAACCCAGTCTCCTTTCCCATTAAAATTGTGGGGCCGAGCAATTTAACAAATACTTATGTATGCTAACCCTAGGGGATTTGACGCCCATTTATTTAGAACTCGCAACATATTTTGAAAGGGGCAAGGCATGGGCCAGCTGGAGTTCACCAAAAAATAAAAATTAAGGAGAAACTTTCTTTTGCCCTGGTGGGATTCAATGAATGGACGACTTCTCCTTTAATCTATGGAGCTGGGTGGATTTATGGAAGGCCGGCCATGTTCAGCGTTGGATCTGAGGATAATGTGTTTGTGTATTAAAGTAACTTAACTCAATTTGGGGTTTGCTTGGAATGTTTTATGTACTCAATGAAAATGAAACATTGCAAGGTGATCGGGGAAGGATCTCGTCCGAGACGACGGGGGTTTATTTATTCCTGGAGCACTTGCTTTGTATGAAAAAATGCCTCCGTTGTGCATGGGCACCGCACCACATGGAATGGGAATGTGAGAGGAGAAAATGAGATGGGATCGTTTTACGCTCCTAGTTCCCCATTCCATTCTGCATTTCACTTACACCGCCAATCCATGGAGCCCAAAAAGGGAAGAGATTGGCTGGAAGTATTATACTTTGGGGTGTTTGCTTTTCCCTTTGGTATTTTCACTTTAACCCACTGCCACTGCCTTCCGAGCACACCAGCTCGGGTGGGTGGGTTTCCTCCTGTCAAGTATTTACTGGGTTAAGACGAAGTTTCTGTCCGCCTCTCAAACCCTCAACTCTCGCCAGAAGCACAAAACTTAACTCCATTACTTTTCATTTCATCAGCGGGGAAGGGAAGGTGAGTAACCCAAATAAAAGATTCCTCTCACTTTTTCCGTTTACCACTAACGAATAGAAATGAGGGTTAGAAATGATGGCTCAATTTACATATTTTGCTCCACAAAATTTGATTCCCGCTTATTAATAGGAATTTGTAGCAGATGTTGGAAAGCTCCATGAGAAACTCTTTCAAATATCAACAAGGCAAATTTGTTGAGTGTTCACTATTCCCAATTCCAAAGAAAATTTTGTGTTTTTGTATACAATATATGTGTAAGGCCAAAATTATAAGTGGATATTTAGAAAAATAGATAGTTTGTAATATTTTTGTTGCCTGATTTTTAATGAGTATTAATGGCAAACTTACAAAGTTTCCAGAATAAGCATATTTTAGACACAGATGCTAATCCAGATCATGCGACCTGGAACCGTCAAAGGTGGAACGAGTGGCTGCAGAGCAGAGTCCCCGGCGAGTACGAAAAAAGAGGTGTAAACACCGTAATTGTCGATACTTCTGCCCGCATTTTGAATGCGTTTGATCATCCACAACACCGAGTATTTGAAACTAAAAATCACGTGTTTTATAAATACATCTTCTTTAGGTCTGACTTTCTATTGCAGCACAGCAAAGGGCCTGATTATTTCTGGAGTGAAATCCCATTTGACACAGTGTACGTTCTTAAGATTGTTTCTCATAATCAAGTTCCCCGAGATTATGAGGTATACAGGCTCGGGAATTTATTTGTTTGTGCTCTGTTGGATCACACACATTCTCATCCTATCCATCTAGTAGGCTATGCAAACCCCCGCCAAGATGGGCAGCTACCAGCCTTTGTCAATACAGGCATTAGAATTAATTAGAGCCATAAATAGATCAATTAAGAAATGACTGCCTTATATCAAAATGTGATGGCACACCAAAAGACAATAAAAAAATTGACTACGTAAAATGCTAGTTGGATGACAAAGTGCGGTGACAAGAAATATACATTACATCGTGGCATAGAACTCCATTATGCGTAGTGCGTTAGTTACTCTGCTCTGGTTTAAATGACGATTCACATTCCACTATGTAGAAAAGTACGTAAATTAACAGTCAGCACAATATATTCAAAAGTAACTTAAATTAAGAAACACCTCATGGCGTCCCATGCTGTGGCAATTCATCATTCGTGCCCAGGTGCCGCTGTTGGATATGATTGCGTACTGTCACCACAAACCAAATAAATTGCGTAAAGCGGGAAAGACGAGTGCTGTATTTAAAATAGCGGAGTCGGTCGGTCGTGGGAGAAAAGGGAAAGCTGTAAATATTTGAAGGTGCTAAGGAGAAGAGAAGAATAAGAATAGTTGGAGGGACGGATGACTGTTAACTAAGTTTTGAGATAAATATAGATGACACATCGTAGTCGGAACAAAGGGCGGCGGGGCGGTGGAGACAGAGACACACAGCATGGCCAAAATCCTCTTCCCCAAAGTTTTGTCATAGTCATTCTATATATTCCACAAAAGGCTTATGGCTGAAATGAAGTTATGAATGTTTAGTTGGGTTTCCAACCCAGGAAGGATGGGAGCGCGAGCGGCGCGGCGGTTTGTGTATTAAAGAACGGGAAGAATAAAACTTGAGAGGAAGTCAGACTTCCAGTCCTCCCAGCAAAGTCCCTTACAAAGTATGTTAGGAGTTGGACACTTGAGAAAATGTACTACTGCAAAATTTTATTTTATCATTCATGCAAAGCAAAATGGTATGTGTGGTAAAAAAAAACGCAAAGTATTTTTGTGGAAGGAGCACTACGTCATGGGATGTAATTCAAACTTGACTGGCGCGGGGTGGAGGTGAAATCAACCTAAGCAATGTACATCCATGCCCAAGGGCCCAAGGGTACGACTTCAACTCCTTAAACTTTTTCTTCCTCCATTCCGTTGTCTGTGGGACATTTCTAAAAGAGAATGGAAGTTCTCGGAGGCATATTTTTCCTCTCTTTGAACCCGACCACCCGTCCTCCCAGTTTGTCACTTTCATAAAATTTTCCCCAGAGACGAAGGGCGGGTAATACAAGGCAAGGGAGTGCGTGTTATGTGCTCCCTTCCTGATCTTTAAAACTGCTTCAAACTTTATTGACTTTCATCTTGATTCTGTAAGTTATGGTGTGGGTTGGGACGGATGTTAGTAAGGAGAGTGATATATGATAATAAGTCATACCGAGTGTGTCAACTGCCGAAGGGCTGTCTTCTCTTGTGCAAGCGGAAACCGGATCAAAATTTGTTAAGAGTGCTACATGCGATCAGATTGGGTGAAAGTTGAAAGGTATTACTACATTAGATTTGTATCTTTTTGAGAAATTTTATTTTATAAAGTTTTGTGATGTTACTACAGCACCTTTGGCGCTTGTACAGGTTCTGCAACTGTGTGAGTTAGACATTTCATTTGATTTTTGTGATAAAAATTACGTTTCACACCCATTAAACCGTGTACAGCTAGCTGAATTGCACCCAGTCAAGTCAGCTAAGAATTTCAAATGTTTTGAACGTCAAGAAAGTTAAAACATTTGCCAATCAACACAAAAAACTTACAATCCAATTTTCATTTGAATTCAAAAAGCAATTTTCAATTACATTCCCTTCTATTCAGAGACGATTCAATTCAATCTGTAAAATAGATTTTCACAATTTAACGTTGACAACATGACCCGAACTTGAACTCCGCGGGAGTCCTTTGTTCTTTTCAATCCACTAAACTCCTTGCCCTTTTATGTCCGCAAAATCAGGACCCGACGAAGGGTAAGAAAGACAAGGAGTCGTATTTCGATTTAATGCGAAAAAGTGATTACAGGTCCTTTGCCAACTTCTTTCCAAATGCCTTTGCCCTAATCCACCAAGTTTCTTCTCTATTTTCCTTTGGTCCACCACCGGAAGGGTGTGCATGGGAGAGGAAATTGGGGATTGAGGTGGGAGTTACACTACACACGCAAACTTCGTTGGAAGAACTGGGCTACATTCTGGAGGCCTTCGGCCTCAAAAACTTGGTATGGACTCTGACTACTTGACAAGTTGGTGGGCAAGTTGAGTAAAACAAGGATTTGAAAATATTTTATATGTCCTATATTTAAGAATCCGCGAAGTTTAAAAATTATTAAATTAAACAATAGAATAAAATTTTAGTTTGCTTTCCCATGGAAAAATGATAAAATGTGTTGTATCATTTGCGGAATAGTCATAAACCTTTCCCCTCACCAGGACCGGCAACAGATATTTGAAGAATTTCAAATTAACAAATCCAGTCCTCCCCATCCAACGGAAGGGCGCATGAAGAAATAAACACGAAGATAAAATAAAAGGGGAAGCCATAAACGTAAAGGATGTGTATTTGCTTCTTGAGACTGGACCTGCCGGGAATTCTTATTTCCTTCCTTCCATATTATCAAGTTTGATTTCCTCTTCTTTTCCCTTCGTAAAATCCTTCAGGACAGACCCGGTGCGGTGCAGTGGTGATGGTCGGAATACCTGGGCTCCTGGGCGCCCACAGCACAGCACGGGAGGAAACCTCATTTCATAACACACAAGGGGAACGTGATGAAATAAAAAGTGGAAATCACTTGGTTGAATCTAATTCTGGTCTGGGAGAAAACTAAGGTGACGACGGGAGTCCCCCGTCCGTCTTAACACTTGATTGAGTTTCTTCCCCTTCCATCTTGACTTTCAAAGACTTTGTCTGCCTCTGACGAATGAACGGAGTGGAAGACTGCAAAGGAATTCTTCAGCGGAGATTTAATTATCGCACGGAATTTTTATCCAAATGCTAAAGAATTATTTATTATCAAGGCGTCAATTTTGCATTCCGGATAAAATTCAAACTGTTTGTTATCAAATGATAGGATTGTTTTGTATATTTTTTAAAGCGACGTTTAAATATCAATAGAAACATATAAGAGTTTTGAGTGCAAGATTGTATTAGATGAAAGACAAGATAAGGAGAAAATACGAACGGAACCAGTCTGACTTCTATGGTATAACTCCTGATAAAGATCTGTCATCAGTTTGACTGGATTCAGATGCTAATGAGTGATTGCTGGGTTCTAAGACTCCAAGTCCCCCATAATTACAAAAGAAATGAGGATGACTTCCTTGAAGATCGGCTCAGCATTGGAAGGAATCCTCATTCATTTTGCTCTTTTCCGACCAGAACTACATACGGTGTACGCACAACGCACACTACCACTTGAGCCTTCTTCAGCTTTTCAATTAAAACTTTTTCTCAACTTATCTTCCCTTTTGACAACACCAAAATTGACTTTCCGTGTCTTTGACTCTTCAGCCTATTCCATCCCCCACTAACCAGCGGATCGCTGAACTGGGGAAGGGAGCAATTTGATATTTTACCTTTGCTAATCTGACGGAATTGTTTGCATGGCTGAATGAACTTTGAGAGAAGAGGTCGCTTGAAATCCCACTAATAGAAGTAATAAAGCGGTGGAGGAAAAGTTTAGGAATTGGCTATGCTGCCACACACACACAAAGTTTGTCCTCATCTCATTAGAAGTTTTACTCACCGGAGGTGTTTTGGGCTTTGTAAATATTTAAACTGTCGCCAAGCTTCCTATTAGTTGGGTGCAACCGCCCACTACTCAACAACTGCATTTTAATTATGATGAATATTGTAGTTTTAGTACTGATTTGCCAGTTTTAATATGTCAAGTACACTCATTCATACTTTGTCGACTATTTGGTTATTTGAAAATAATTCGTAGCTCAAATACTTCAATGAACCTTCAAAATTTTACATTCTAAACCATAGTGCAAGTGCCATATTGCCATTGCCGTTCCGGACTACACTGAACACTTGGATTCGTTAATGCTCCACTCCTGATAAAATTCAGAGTGAAGTGAAGACTTAGATCAATGTAAACAAATGCCTGAGACTCTCCCAGCATGGGTTGATTGTGTAATTTGGAGTTTTCCCTGACAATGATGACAGACAATGAGGATGAGGAAGTTGCCTTGTGTCGTTGTCTATCTCCTTCCCTCCACCCAAAGACTCTTCCTTCCTTCCTCTCCATAATTCGTATCTCTTTCTAATTGTAATACCCACGGAAGGCATGGCGTTGGATCCAGGATTTTCCTTTGTCCCTTTTGTTCACGAACGTAATGAGTCCCCTGGTTTTAGCCATTCACATTCGAAGGAACAGGAGAAACTCCACGCTCCCCGCTCATTCATCATTCTAATTAGCAAAGTTTCACTGCCCCTTGTGAATAAAACGGAATCATGTTGTAGTTTTGTACAGTCCACGAGGGAAGGAAGCCTCAACAACCCAGGAGTAGCGCAGCGTCATCACGCCGTTATTCTGGAAATGGATACATATACATAAAGTGCGTGCAAAACATCGCAAAGCGTAATTTCGTTGCGTTGTAAGGATTCCTGGAGAAGAGATTCTGAGTTGTAATTCAAATGACAATTTTAGCATTCGTACTGCCGGAAATGTGGCTGCATTGCACTATGAGTTGGAATTCATTGTCGGTCAAATAATTGAATCAATTAAATTTATTTCCAAAATTGCCAAGTTGATTCACTAAAGAAATTAATATTAAAGAACGTCATTTCATAATTTTATTCAAATGCTTAATAAAGTCAACCTAATCGTTAGTTTCAAAGCATTCGCAGGTCGAAAGTGCTATTAAAGTAGTCTTTCTATTTTTCAAAAATTATTCTCACTAGTTTAAATGAAATCAGCACAACTCAACCATAATTTAACAAGTTATGCTTAGCAATCGCCAAAGAACTAAGTCCCTGATTTCCTGTAATCAAAGTAAACAGTTCTGGGTCCCCTTCCCCTCTACGAATGACCGCGGAGTAGTACTCGGTGCGGTGTAAAATTTGAGTTCATATTCACTGATGAGCTTACTTACAAATTCAAAGGAGGATAAGCCAACGCGTTTACAATTCAAACCCAATCCGCGAGTCAAGTTCTCCTTGCTCTCCTCTCCCCCACAATTTTTAGTAATAAACGTTTAATTCCACATTCCGAACCACCACAGAGGAAGGAATAATCAGTGTGACAGACAGGGAAGGAATGGTTCGTGCTTTGAAACCCGAAGCAAGGGCGGGAGTAGTTGGGGGTTGGAAGAAAGTCCAATTCAGAACTCAAGATGAGCTTCAACGGAATTACTCCCAGTTCTTTGAAGGAGGGGACACGTACGCTGTAAGGAACTGTACATGGAGAAATCTACTACGACCACCGTGCATTTCAATGAGATAATGAATAGAAAATCGGAAGTCAAGCGATTTTGAAACAGGAATTGACTCCCTTTATCACGTCCGAAACAAGAGAAAAGTTACACGATTTACAGAGCCAAAAGACTTACGGTGAGACCGAACCGAACCTGGGGTGGACCTGTTCTGAGGATTTTACCGCAAAGGCGGATTCTATAATGCATAGAATTGGTATGAAATAATACGTTTATGAATCTGAACCTGAACTACTCTTAAGATTTTTTTTAGAATGATTTATTAATATTGAGATGTTGTAATCCCGTTTAATTAATTGTTTAAATTGTGTGTATAAAAATTTGCTCTTAAGTTCTGCATGTGCTGTCTGAAGTAAAAAACCCGTTTACATTTTTGTGAATAATCGCACATAAGAATTAACATTGTTCATAGATCTTGTACTTGTCATCCTTACCCTCATTCATCAGATTTGCATATTCATTTTTCAGAAATCTCTTTTCTCCAATGCAAAAAAAACTGAGCCACATGCGTAGTTTATTATGAATTACACGAGTCGTACTTCACATGACATTTTGTGACAGGACTTGACAATGTACAAAATTCCAGTTCCGGACTGGAAGGAGTCTTTCCATGATTATGCAGTGGAGATGGGGAATCCTCCTGCTTTTCTCCGGATCTCGTCGACTCCACTTTGACATGACTTGACTTCCTCGACAAGACATGGTTAGTTCTGCCTCGCAAACCCATAATCTAAGCGGAGTCTAGAATGTGTCAGCCCACCATACCATTCAAACACCCGGACCCCAGCCTCCCACATCCATGCTCCAATTGCTTTGCATTAATAATAGGGACCGCGGGACCCGCCCGTCGGATGAGAGGGACAAGTATCCACTTGAAAAGACAGTGATGGATTCTGGAACTGGAGCACATATTTGGAAGTTGGATGTGACTCCGGGATTCCAAAATATCCGTGTCGGTCCACAGTATGGGAAATCCTTGACTCCGTCCATGGATGAACATTATTGTGTGGGAAACCGGAAGGAAACAAAATCCGGACGTGACTTTACACTGAATTTAATCTTGGAAGTGGATAATGTTACTGGGTTGTAAAAACCAGTGTATTTCATCTCGGTATTTCCCAATATCGAAATGATTCGTTCCGAAGCCATTAATAGTTTTATGAATAAGATTACATAAACATCAGTTGAACCAGTTGGTGTGTGGCGTTGATTTAATGGTAAAGCCTAGTAATGTTTAAAATGTTGGCCTTTAATCAATCTCAATACCAAATTTCAACGTTCAAGATCCTGTCAAAATGCTTTCATCCGACAATCATTTGATGTGATCCAACAAAATGGTCGTACGCATTGAAATTGCATTATGAAATTGTGGATTTGTTTGCTCATTAACATTCTCCCCCGTGGCATGGAGCCCCCCTTGATTTTGATATGCGGGTTGGAATGGGATTAAATTATTTGTAATGGAAGTAAATGTCCCAATTCCTCCGACCCCGGCCCACTAATTCCCAATTCAAATTACTTTCCTTCACCTTTGATTAATCAAGTCGGACTGTAGCTTTCAAGCCACGCTACGCAATACTCATCGCATATCCCTACCCCATTTGTTGTCACCCTAATACTCATTAATTCTTATTCGAATTTGACTTTGTCGTTTACCTGGTAGTAGGGCTCCCTGGAAATACTCCGAGACGACCAGCACCACCAAAACATGCAAATACATTGTACAATGTGCACGGGTCCGTCGTAAACCTTTGCCGGTCCCAAACATTTCACACACCGTTCACTTTCACTAAATCTTCAATGCAATAAATAACTACTACTGTCTCATTTTATCAAATCTTTCACAGCAAAGTGCAAGTTTTAATAATCCATTCAAGGGTACACAATAAGAAAATGTATGTATAAGTTTCGCAGTTGTATGCGCATATAATGTACTGTAATGACTTCAACAAATAAATTGGAAACCAAGTCTTATTTTCCTTAGCATGACCTGCAGTTGGGAAGCTGTTCACTTGAAGAAGGAAGAAAAATCTTTGGAGTGAGCCCTTCCTCCGTGAAAGCAAAGTCAATACTGAATGAAAGGAGTGTGGATAAGCTCCATGCCATTGCCATGCTTTGCCGTGCGTAGTTCGTACACTTTCCCTTGTTTCGCGTCTCAGCATCCCGAAATGTAATAATGGGAGCAGAGCACCCGAAGAAAGGTGGGTGCGTTTCCCTTCGGGCCAATAACGGTTGGGCTCAATGTACGAGGAATGTGGCCGGTGTTGGTCTCAAAATTTTTGACAAGTTAACGAATATGTAATGAATAATTTGATCATGAAACTTGGGATTGAAGTTCTATGAGTGTTGAACTTTGTGCGGCCGCGGCACAGTAATAATATATTACGGGCATAAGGTCAGGCGACTCACTCGTCTTTACGTTTTAGGTCAGATACCTAGCCATGACACAATCACTGCCAGTCAAACTCTTCTGAAATAAATTAGAAGAAGCTAACAAAATTAAGTAACTATTGGCGTATAGCTTTATGTATGATATTTTTTGCTTATAGATTTGAAAGACCGAGGGCAAGAGGCAAGGATGTTTGTCCATTAATTTATTGGACTTCAAGCAGGCAAGTAATTGATTTTGCACTGTAGGTATGCAATGTTAATTGCCACGAGCCATAATATGATTTTATTATATGTTCGATTATATGATTGCGAATCAGCTGCATATGTATATGCCATTAAAACGTTGTATTTCAGACGGTTGAAAACTTTGCATCCTGCATGGAGTTGCAATATTGTGGGACCAAGCCTGCATTTCAGAAATTTCTGTGGCATTCATCCCTGAAAACGAACGAATCAATTCCTACACTTGAGAAAGTCATCATCGCAAGAGAAAAATGCGAACACGGATGAAGCGGGGGGAACGGAACGTGAATTGAAGTCTTTCAACTCGGTTCATTCACGGATACGGGGTAGACATTTCCGGGAGTTTTTCGCCCATTAGCTATTGAGTTGAGGCAGACGATGGAAATTGAGCTTGGAACGGAGTGAACCAGCGAAATAAAGAATCCAATTCTTTCCCCGAACCTTCGTTGTGGGAGCGTTCAATGAAGTAGAAGACAAACGATTTGGTTTTCCGACTTCTGCCTCGTATTTATTTGGTTGGTCAGGTGAACTTGGTGAAGTTAAGTTGGAATTGACTGCAATTGGGTGAAACTTTGTTGTATTAAGGCTTGTGGGGACTAAATCATGTTGGGAGTCAGACCACAGAACTTGATACAAATCTGAATGGTACCCCTGGGTGTTAAATTAATTAAAACTCACATTCTTGAATTTGCTAAAGGAATGAACTTCCTCGTTCAATACAAGAAAAGCTCATAAGAAAATGAAAGCGGTAATACAAGATTCATCTACTTAAAATTAATTATCATTCCTAGGAGAAATGTTGTGCCGCTCTCAAAAGTGAAAATTTGATACTTCCCATCACCTCAACTGCAACGAAGACATAGATGTGATGTTCCAATCTTGACATCCGGCATTGGAAGCAAACAACAAAGCTTGTCACAGCCTCAATAAGTCGAATAAGTACATAGATAAGGGTACTCATTGCTTGATGATTTAATGTTCCTACTCACTGCCAGGGCAGAAGTGAAAGTGGTTACTCGTTGTTCCATTCCCACTTTCCGGGTTTGGAAATGAAGTTTGAACTACGGCATACGGACATGATTAGATTAGTTGCTCCTTCGTGAATCGTGGTCACCCCCATACAATCCTAACTGTTTCCACTTATGCAAATACAAATCTATCTGTCAAATTGTAGCTGCCAAAGTGTGCATCCATCCGTGGCCGAAGGTTCAATTTCCATGCTAAGGTTTAGGAAACGGCGTTTGATTTCACGTAATCAACCTCGAGTATTTCAGGGAAAGACGGACCGCACAAACTTGATTCGGGGGAAGACAATCTGGAAAGCGGATTAAAGTCTGGGCATTAATTGTCTAAAGTCCAGGATCCGGGAGGACTTAAGAACTTAAAGCAATGGAAAGGCGGGTAAGGTTTAGTGTGCAGCAAAAAAAAAGTTCATTTCCTTTAAGCACTTCACAGGATTATTTTTTACGTTTTGAACCGAGGCGTGGTCGCTGCCGAAACGGAACAAATTGGAATGATGCGCCATGTGGCTGTTTGGCGGAAGTGGATTCCCTCAGCTGTGGGTTAGGCGGAAAATTGATAATAATTTAAATGTACATGGAAGGGGAAAAGTCACTTAATTTCCTATCTGATTTGTCCCCTCTGTTCTGGGATTTTCATTTAAGAATGACATACCACCCGCCGTACCAAAGGAGTCTGGCTGCAAAATAAAATTAAATTCCAAATTACATTTCTGAAGATTTCAACATGAAGGATTTTGCAAGGCGCCCTGCAATTATGGAACCTTTCTCAGTTAACCACTTTCCCTTAGAAGAAAATTCAATTCATTCATTACACAAGTTTTCCGTACTCTTGTTTACGGCTCTCTTCCTGGTTGTGCAATTCGGGAGTTGGTGATGCTGTAATGCTTGTGTTGTGACTCCTGGTTGTAGATTTTTAAGATGAGTTCATCCTAAGGACAAAGTTCTGCCCGGGTTGCATTCAATATTCTTTTCCTTCCCATCACCGTCCGCGTCCCTTGCTGTACCGTACTGGACCATTGTCCTCCTTAACTCCAAAAGATAAGAAAAGACCAATACAGAGCAGAGATGCCGACGACGACGACGACGTGGACCTACGGATTCGAGTTGCCGGGAATAAAGAGTGGTCTTTTGAGGTCTGTCTCCTGTTTGAAAGACACAAGAGCATAATATTACTTGCTCCTGGTTTTCCCCAAAGGCAATGGGATGAAGAGGAGGACAATGGGAGTCAGTCTCTTTTCAATCTACTCAAGAGGAAAAGTTTTATATGCAAAATGGATAGGGGTTTGGGGGGACTGGAATCTTGAATCCATCCAGTAGCCTGTCATGTACTTTTCCACAACTGTCGCATTATTTCCAAGAATAGATACACACACATCACCAATTACGAATTTTATATTCCGATGAAAATTTCATGTTTTCCTTCATCTTTCTTTAAAATGACAAAGCCTGTCAGTCGTCGAATAAAACGCCGTAAACAGGGTACACGTATTAGTCTGTAAACTGAAGGAAAGTGTATCCTCTGCATTCCGCACAAAGAATGAAAAAAATGTTGCCGTAGACAACAATACACTGCACGTAACCTGAATCCGCATACATGATATTTGCAAATATGAGCTGCAAGCACTACGGCGGCCTTACATTATTAGTGTCTGCCTTTGCTTTGACTGTTTGATGTTGATATGCCCAATACATACGGGCTGCCTAAAGCAACCTCGATGTACGTCTTCCATGTGAAATGTGAGCATCCAATCCTCAAAGGCGTGAAAAGGAAGAAAAGGAGAAAGTTGATTTGGGCTTTGCATAGGAAGCGAGAGGAGGGGATAGGAAAGTTTGAAAGAAAAATAGAAATTGAGAAAAACAAAAGGAACAAGTTCTCGACAGACAGGGAGTGTATGTTTGCATTGGTAAAACTTTATGTCGACAAGTGCGATCGAAATAGTATAGCTCATCCCCTATCTTTTCAACCGGCTTTTTCTACATCCTCCATGTATGAGCACGAGCAGGGTAAGTGCAAGACGCAATCATGTAATTCTCTTTTTCCATAATCCATTGAGATGAAAAAAAGAAAAAAAGCTATATTCTCTGTTTGCCTCGGATAAAATGGAAACCATGATTGAAATGAAATGGAAAATAGTTTCTTTGGATTGATTGCCTTTTTTCCGGGTTGAGCTTGAAATGGATGGGTAGGGTGGGGCTTTCAGCTGTTATGGTGGTAAAATTATACCGTAAAATATATATTTCCTAGGAAGAGTATGAATATTATACCAGTTTCTAAACTGAGCATGCTACCAAAATACCTTTTCACGTAACATATAATATTCTAAAATAATTTTGCTCGTGTCCGAGAGTGACTATTTTTAAATTGAAAGGCAACTTCAAATCCAGATTTTGTTCAAGACAAGCAAGAACAGAGACAGTCACAGAGGTCACAATGCGTAGTGTGACAATCAATAAGAACTTTCCTGCAAACAATCTTGCCGTCGGATTTCACCATTTTGCCTGTCAAAATTGGTGAAATGCTGAAAGGCCCACTGTCTCTTATTTATTTCTGCTGGGCTTACGTTTTCCTTAATAGGAACCAAGGCAGAACAAAATATTTCTTTGAAGTTTCTGAGACTCTCCGCAACTTTCAATTGGTGAGGTTGCTGGAAAACTTTCTTCAATCCTGAAATGACATTTTTCATCTTTCTTCCGCAATAAATAAAAGGAACGGTAACGATTGTCCTTGTCGGATCCTCAAAAAATTTGATCCCAAACTGTGCTTGGCTAACGATGGCAAATTCATTGGCGCGTGCAAGCAAGAGCAAAAAGATCAAAATCTCCAAACCAGTGGTGCAGGCTTGTGAACAGATAACATATATATATAGGATTACATATAAGTAAACGGAGTTTAAAAATTATTTTCCTGGAAGTCGGCGGGCATATTTTAGATCTTCGTTTACTTGGGGATTGTGAAAGTCAAAATGTCTGAGATTGGTGTGTTTGAATTCAACGTAGATCTTGAGAGCACTGGATAAGGGGGAGTAAAATGTTGGAAACTGAACCTGTCATTGAAAGGAGAATGATGAAAAACTTGGATGCTATTTCTCAAAGGATTGAAGGCGGACAACGTAAATTTTCATTCCCCTCCTGCTTGACAGGTTTTGGACGGGGAAGAAGATTACTTTTTGTTTCCCTCATTCTAAAGTTTTGGGACGTGCGAATTGTTCGAAAGGCATATGATTTACTGGTATTTTGTCCTTTGAAGTGTCAATTTCATTCCGAATGTGACAAGTAGAGGAGGAGAAAAGTGAAACAAACTTTTCTTCATTCACAAACTTGTTCAATGCATTGCACGACCACGACGGAGCTAGGGCACGATATAAAAATGCGAAGGGGGGAAGCCATCGCATCGCGGTCCGACTAAGAAATTATGACCACTGTGGTTTGTGAAAGTTATTCTATCCCTTTTCGGCAGCGCCAACATTGTACTGCACTTCCAAAAACATCCCAATATAATATAATGGAACGATTTTAAATTCGAGAATATTGATGAAATTGAATATTCGCTTTTTATAACCTATTAAATGTCCCTGCTGTATTCTAAAACATGTGCATGCAGTTCTGTCCAATTACATTATATGACTCATACAAAATTCGTAAAACACAAGAAGTAATTGAATGGGGCTTTTATAAATTTGTGCTTACTATTCACCGGAATCGGGTTTAAACACAGTACAGTGTCTACGACGTGTCTAAATGATTCGCTTTGTAGAATATTTTTATGGACGAAGCCGTTTTTTAGTTTCAATTTCAACAAATATTTGCTGTCCAGATTCGGAAAACCGGGGTGAGTTTTCGATGCGTCAGCGTGAAGCGACTTGTCGGGCTTGTTCGAGCACTGTACTAGAATGTTCACAATTTTAAATGCTGGCACAGAAAACGTTTTTACATCAAAGCACTTTGAATATCAATGTATTTTCAATAATCATTTTGCATGACTATTCAGATTAGTAATTAGTCCAGATTACAATAAATTCATCATTAGTTCAGATTAGTAAAACAAATTTTTCCCTGACGAAGAATTCAGCTAGAATTCGAAAACTTGGAATAAATATTTTTGCTCACCCAATAATGGCATCCGTTCAAACCATTCAAGCCTTAAATATTCAGATTATGTTATGTGACTGCATTTCTGACTGAAATTCCCGAAATAAATTCGCTCGTCATTGCATTATTTGAAATTTACTCTTTGTAACTTAAACAAAAACGGAGTAATGGAGCAATATGAAACACCTGTGTAGAATAAGAGCCCTTGCAAACCAAATTCGTACTCACTGTGCAGTGTGCAGTGTAACTGCGAGAAGAAAGTTAAGGCGACAGTCTAGTAAGAAAACAACATATTGAGCTTGGCCCACCGTACCGATGATGCGATCAAGTGGTAACTTAGTAAGTGACAGCTGCAACAATATGACTATAATTAATAAATTATTTGATAACGTCAGTTCAAAACATGTAAAACAACGCTTTAGCTTGTGCTTGACAATCGCGGGTACTTCGTTTATTCCTGAACTCAATACAAAATAACAAAAACTAAAACTAGTCAGGTGCCAGTGAGCTGAGGGGGTCATTTATTTTTTACCAGAAGCGACGATGAATTGGCTCACAAATAGAAAAACCTCTGACTCACAGGTAACTCTACCACATGGAATAGTCCATTTCCTCACTCCCAAACGTCAAAAAGAATCCCAATATTGTGAGAAACACAATGATATTTCCTCCCATTGTATACCAACAGGCTGCCGTTGTTATCTAAAACGAATCAAAATTAAGTTTAACAATAGCAACAGGAATACCATAATCTAGAATTCAAATTCGTTGTGTGGTTATGAAGTGTGCTAGAGCGGAATAAATTATACAAAACTTACTACTCCCTTATCGGAAGGATGTCGTGCAAGAATAATAGGTAGACCGAAGGCCGATATTATGATTCCGATGGTGATAAAGATTGCTAATTCTTGACATGCATTGGAGGATCCACCACCCAGTCCGGCTGCGTTATATCGTCGCGATATCAGGATGGGCAAGGGTGACAGCAGGTAGAAAATGATAACGAAGAAAGGATACCAGCTAAATTAAAAAGAACAATTATTAGAATTACAAAAAAACAGGATTTCTACGACATGTCAACAATTCAGTCTCATGATTCATGACAAATGACATCACCTGTCATACGCCCAATCAGTATTAAATTTGACTTACTTCTCCTGTGTTGCACAACCCACCACCAGCAGGGTCATACCCACCGAGCCAAAAAAGGCTAAGGTGACTAATCTGAAACATACACATTTCCGATTCGTTAAATCTTAAATGTATAAATGTAAACAAACAATTAAACTTTCAATCCAGTCAAACTCAAATCAAAACACAAAAGGCAAAGGCCTGCCTAAACCAATCCCTCAATGACCATTGACAAGAACAAGAACAGGATTTCAACTTCCACTAATCAAACTCTTAAGAAGATTATTTATGTACTTAAAGTGTCAACTTACTTTGCCAGTGAGGACGACATTTTTAGTCTGGGGGTAGCGTAGGTGGGATGGATTTGGATTGGATTAACGATGGCTCTGTGATTTCATAAAGTAGATTCAACTTTTCCTTTCCTTGATGTGCGCTTTGCGCCTGTGTCCGAAAGAATCACTTTGTTTTCCCCGCGCGGAGAGGGAACTAAATTTGCAAACTGCGAAGCATCCGCGGTGCACTCCACCTCTTCCCATGAATTCGCATGGGGGAAACAGTTGCGCCGCGAAGGGAGGCGGACAATGCGACGCAGCGGCGGGTGAGTTGGAAATGCCGAGTCACGCACACGTCTGTAATGTGCAGTGTCATCCCCTACCACGGCAACCCCATCCGTCAGCCAGCCAATCAACCATCGGCATCTGTACAGGACAGACCATTTCCATTCCATTTCTGAGCCAGGCAGACAGGCTGACCTCTTCTTTACCCGTCGTCAGCACTCAATTCCATTTCCTCTCTTCTCTGGCTAACAGCGAGTTCGGAAAACTGTATCTTAGAAATAATATTAAATTTGAAATTTAAGTGAGTCAAGGGGAAAGTTAAATCGAAGTATAAGCCTGCAAAGTTGAACGGACGTACGTACGTGTCGAGTACTTGTACTTAGAATGTCTGCCGGCGCGAAGTAAGTTGACTTTTTTAGATTTACAAAATATTGGATACGTACGTACGTGATTAATGTTCTGAAGACGTACGTAAAGGTGAGTCATAGCACAGGAACAGGAGTGGTAATGATATGATATTGTAATTTTGTAGTGATGACTTGGCTACTGCCATTTTGAAGAAGAAGGATAAACCAAACCGTCTGATTGTTGAGGATGCTCTCTCTGATGACAATTCAGTTGTTGCTTTGTCTCAGGTAATTGTGTAGCTGGCAATGGGAGAGCAGTGATGAAAGTATGAAAGGCAGGAATAGAAATACCTAACATTTTATTCCCCTTTCTTAGGCTAAAATGGACGCATTGGATATTTTCCGTGGAGACACTGTGCTGTTGAAAGGAAAACGTCGCAGGGAAACCGTCTGCATTGTTCTTTCAGACGAAAAATGCTCGGACGATAAGATTTTAATGAATCGGGTCGTCAGAAATAATTTACGTGTGCGCTTGGGGGATGTTGTTTCAATTCAGTCATGCACGGATGTTCAGTACGGAAAGCGAGTTCACATTCTTCCAATGGATGACACAGTCGAGGGTCTAACGGGGAACTTGTTTGAAGTTTATCTGAAACCATACTTCTTGGAAGCTTATCGACCCGTTCACAAGGGTGATGTGTTTATTGCTCGTGGAGGCATGCGCGCCGTAGAATTTAAGGTAGTCGAGACTGATCCTAACCCTTTCTGCATTGTTGCGCCTGATACTGTTATTCACTGCGAGGGAGATCCTATCAAAAGAGAGGTAAATTTCGCCATGAGCGGTGACAAATTTAAATTGGGCTAACGTAATAGGTTGATTATATTCCTGCAACTTGTGCTTCAGGAGGAGGAAGAAGCACTGAATGCAGTTGGTTATGACGATATTGGTGGATGCAGAAAACAATTGGCTCAAATCAAGGAAATGGTCGAGCTTCCTCTGCGTCATCCTAGCCTGTTCAAGGCTATAGGAGTAAAGCCACCACGAGGAATTTTGCTTTATGGACCACCTGGCACTGGAAAAACATTGATTGCTCGCGCAGTTGCGAATGAGACTGGCGCCTTTTTTTTCTTGATTAATGGCCCCGAAATAATGAGTAAATTGGCTGGGGAATCTGAATCGAATCTAAGAAAGGCTTTTGAAGAAGCAGAAAAAAATTCACCGTCCATCATTTTCATCGACGAGTTAGATGCGATTGCACCCAAGAGGGAGAAGGTGAGTCTTTGAGTAATTTGTTCTTGAAATTTTGAAATTCTAAGTAATCTTGTTTTTAGACACACGGCGAAGTTGAGCGCAGAATCGTGTCTCAGCTTTTGACTCTTATGGACGGTTTAAAGCAAAGATCACATGTCATTGTTATGGCTGCAACAAATCGTCCAAATTCAATTGATGCGGCACTCCGTCGCTTCGGCCGTTTCGATCGTGAAATTGACATTGGCATTCCGGACGCGACTGGACGCATGGAAATTTTACGAATTCACACCAAAAACATGAAATTGGCAGATGATGTGGACTTGGAGAAGGTAATTCTGGGTGAAATATTTTAAATTCACATTTCTACTTTTAAAATATTGTGATTTCAAACAGATCGCCTCAGAGAGTCATGGACACGTTGGTGCTGATCTAGCAGCTCTGTGCTCAGAAGCAGCCCTTCAACAGATTCGTGAGAAAATGGATCTTATTGATCTCGATGATGATCAAATTGATGCCGAGGTTCTTAATTCTTTGGCTGTGACAATGGATAACTTCCGGGTACGCAAAAATGAAATTTTCTGATTGGATAATTCTATAATGGGGAAATTGTTAAATGTTAATTTTAGTACGCAATGGGCAAGAGCAGCCCAAGTGCTCTTCGTGAGACGGTTGTGGAAGTACCGAATGTCAGTTGGGAAGATGTTGGTGGTCTGGAGAACGTGAAGAGAGAATTACAAGAGCTCGTCCAATATCCAGTTGAATATCCGGACAAGTTTCTGAAGTTTGGTATGCAACCTTCAAAAGGCGTTCTTTTCTATGGACCTCCGGGTTGTGGTAAAACACTTCTTGCAAAAGCCATCGCCAACGAATGTCAGGCCAATTTCATCAGCGTGAAAGGACCCGAGCTCCTTACTATGTGGTTTGGTGAATCTGAGGCAAATGTTCGCGAAATGTTTGATAAGGTACGCTTTTAGAAATGTACACATTAACACATTTATTGCATTTAGAAAAGAATTCAGCCACCTAACTCCTACTTAAAACAATGCTTTAGGCGAGATCAGCAGCACCCTGTGTATTGTTCTTCGATGAGTTAGATTCAATTGCAAAATCAAGAGGTGGAAGTGTTGGAGACGCTGGTGGAGCAGCAGACCGAGTTATCAATCAGATTCTGACAGAAATGGACGGAATGGGGTCAAAAAAGAATGTTTTTATTATTGGAGCAACAAATCGACCAGATATAATTGACCCAGCTATCCTACGTCCCGGCCGTTTGGATCAATTGATTTACATCCCACTGCCAGATGAGAAATCTCGTGAAGCTATTTTTAAGGCCAATCTCCGAAAGTCACCGATTTCTAAGGTATGTGCAATATGAGAGAAGTACTTGAACGGTTTAACCTGCGGAATGTATTCATCCGGATTCTGGATTTCTTAGGACGTTGAGCTAACCTACTTATCAAAAGTCACCCACGGCTTCTCAGGAGCAGACTTGACCGAAATTTGTCAAAGGGCCTGCAAGTTGGCTATTCGCCAATCAATTGAATTGGAAATCCGTCGTGAGAAAGAACGGGCACAGAATCCCGATGCTGTTATGGATGTAAGTTTTCCGAAATCAAAAAGCCTAATTTTGGTTAAGTGTTAACAAACTATTATCATTTTAGACCGACGAAGAAGATTTAGTGCCCGAGATCACTAGGTCTCATTTTGAGGAAGCAATGAAATTTGCACGGCGATCCGTATCTGATAATGACATTCGCAAGTATGAGATGTTCGCCCAAACTCTGCAACAGTCTCGTGGCTTTGGAACAAATTTCCGGTATGTTGGATTATGAATTAGGATTTGCTTAAGTTTATGACATTACTGGGCGCTTGGTGAACTTAAAATTTTGTAATAGTTTTCCGGCTGCTTCTGGAAATCAACCTGGTCAACCGGCTGGCAGCGGAAACGCTGGCCAAGGAAATAACTTCGAGGAAGAGGAGGATGACCTCTACAGTTAAGTTTTCTCACGGACCCAACCTTGAACCAAATTAACAAATGATTTCCAAATTCTTACAAAATTCAGTTTCTCCAAATTAATTAAAGTGCACGACGAACTCGTTAGTAAATGTAAATGGGTTTCATTTTCAAATTCAAGCATCAATTTACTTCAGTGAAAACCATCACCCATCTCAGTTTAATTCTGTTTTACGTTTTAGGGGTTAAGTGTACATATTCCTTAAATAGTACTATGGGTTTTGGTGTTGTCGAAAGTGCAGACTATCCTAAATTATTGTGTATTTGGCGAAGCAAGTAATGTTTCCCGCATGGAATTGGCTAGAATTTTCTTACTGAATTTATTTAGTGCTATCATTTACTAATGTAGAATTAGATTGTCGAATTTAAGAAAATAAAAAAGTACCTAAGATACATATGTTACAGTGGCGAAGTGTTCTTATTAAAAATCTTGCTGAATCTGACCACACAGCATTCAAACGAATTTGAACTTGTTACCGCTCTTTGAGTGTGAAAAAATACGAATAGATATCAAAATAGTACTGGTTTTAATGCTCACATTACAAGAAATTCAAGACAACTTACTGGGTGTACACAATACAATACACTACATACAGATACAGCAGTACATTAGACTAAACATTTTAATCTGCCTTGCTGCCTTAGACCAATAATAATTTGTTTTAAAACATACTTACAGTATAAGCAGCTAACCAGAAGCGAAAGTACAAAGAGGAAAACAATAAACGAACAGTTTAAACATGACAGGGGTGATGAACATATGCTGCTTTGAGTCTCGAATGTCCGGTGCTTTTATATAGTGGTTGGTTGCTTGGATTGAAAAGAATTTGTACTTTGTACAGCTTACAGCAGGAAAATAGTGTTACATGTATGTAACTATTTAAATGTGGGCAAAGAGGACGATTGGGCAATGATCAGACCCGAACACCTGAGAACGAATGACATTTTCACAAAGCGAACTCTTCAATTTCTCTGACAAAAGAAAGTAATCCAGTCTCCATCCTGTGTTTTTGGCTCTTGCATTGTGCATGTAGGTCCAGTAAGTATATGCTCCAGTTTGGGTCGGATACAAAGTCCTAAACGAGTCAATTAAATGGGCGTCTTCGAGGAGTTGGGTCATTCCCTCCCGCTCTTCTTTCGTGTATCCAGCTGTTGAAGAATTTGTATTGGGATTTGCAAGATCTGAAAGAAAACAACAAAAATAAATTAGATTGCATTTAATTTGGTTTCCGTATTATAGGAATCAAAACCAATAAAATCATCTAGCATTAAAGACGAATGATGCAATTTACCAATAGGCTCGTGAGAGACGTTCAAGTCCCCAGTTACAATGACTGGCTTTACAGAATCCTTCAATTTCACGTATTCCCGAAAAACTCTGTCCCATCCTATTCTCTCAGCGTTAATGATTTTCGGTGGATAAGGTTTACCACCACGACTTGCATCTGGAATAGCACGACCACTATTGGGAACATCTAAAAAATATGACAGTATTAAATCAGTATCAGTAAAGAAATTATAAAATTCTCAAATCCATAAGCTATTTTTATTACATGCGTTGAATAAGATGAACTTCTCAAATTCTGCAACAATCAACCTCCCCTCCTTGTTAAATGTTTCCTTCAACTTTTTGTCTTCGTCCTTGTCTGTCTCATTAATTGGTATACCATAAGACACCTCCTTCGGTTGGGTTTTGGAGAATATCGCTACTCCAGACTGGCCCGGCACAGTCGAGTAATTCCAAAAGGAATGTGGGTAGCCTTCAATTGTTTTGGTGTCGGACGGTGCAGTCTTTTCGTTACATTTCACTTCTTGCAAACACATTACGTCAGGATTTTCTTTTTTCAGATATTCTAGCCCATTTTTCTGAAGGGAAGAAAATAATTTAAAAAAAAGTAGTTCAAAAAAATAAATGAAAAGCAACTCAATAAATCTTCCAAACATACCGACACCCAGGATTTGACTCCGCCAATGTTCCAGCAGGCAATTTTCAAATTCCAGTCCTCTCCAGACACTGTTTTCTTTTCACAGGAGAAGTCAATGCTAGAATAATCTGTGTCAGTTCTGTTTTTTAGTGGGGCAGAGGCTGTGGAACCTTTACTTTTGGCTTCCGGCTCAGGGCTCACATCGGCCTTATCATCATCCTCTGTGCCATTGCCATTATTTGATTTTTGTTGCACATCAATTTTTTTGTCAGTAGAGTTCGAATTGCTTCCCTTCTTTTCTACTGATTTTTTGTTGTCGAAATCACCACCGGAAGACTCCGAGTCAGAGCCAGATCCTTTCTTAGTGATTTTACTTTTGATATCATCAAAGGCTCCTGCTTTCTTTGCTGAAGCTGTTCCATCATCCAGATCGAGTTCATCAGAATCTGATTCACCGGTAGCTTTCAATGTTACAGTGGCCGAAGCAGTGGGCTTCCGTGCAGGAGCTTTCTTGGCCAAAACTTCATCTGATTCCTCGCTATCTGAGTGTCCCTTTGCAAGTTTCTTAAGAGCGGGCTTACGACCAGCCCTGGACGCTTTCTTGGGTGCAGGTCTATCGTAGTCATCATCATCATCTGATTCCGCATTTTTAGCTCTTGCTGTCACCGCTGCCTTCCTAGCAAGTGGTTTGGATTCTGATGTTTCCTCAAAATCGGACTCCTCGTCGCTATTTGCCACTTTAGTTGCACCTTTCTTGGAGGTTGAAGCTTTAGTTTCTCCGTCAGATGCAGAGGCAAATTCGTCATCGTCGGATTTTGCAATTTTCGTAGAAGGCTGTTTGGCTTTCCCAGCCGCAGGCTTTCGTCCCCGAACACCTGTTCCTGTGGCTGGTTTCTTTGCTGCTGACGCACCTGGAATTATTCTATCATTTGGATCAGTATCTTCATCGGAGTCATCAAAGCGGTATTTAGTTTCGGCACGTTGACGTCCACCCCTCCTTGGTGGGGCGGATGCTTCTTCATCAGATTCGGCAACCTTCTTAGCAGCCCGGCCTCGTTTCGGAGAAATCGCTGCCTTTGGTTTCTTTTTGGCAACTTTAGCAGGCGGTGGATAAGCGCGATCATCAGAATCAGACATGGATGATTCACCTTCTGAAGAGTCGCCACGGCCTTTCTTCTTACCATTCCGACTGGATTTGGATGGTGCCTTTAATGCTCGACCCCTTCCACGGCCCCCCTTCTTAGGTGATGATGACGCAGGTCTTTTACCTGGGCGTTTTCCTTTAACAGGGCTTGCCTTTTTCTTTTTTTTGCCGTACTCACTGCCAGAGCTATCGGAATCGGCCTTAAAATCAGATCCAGAATCCAATGGACTTTCTGGTTCGACTTCAGCCTTTGAAATAATGTCCTCCTCGGAATCTGTAGCCTCTGACTCACGATAGCTTTTCTCATTTCTCTCACGCGTTTTTCGTTCATTTGCTTTGTCAATTGCCCTACTCTTACTGTCAAGTTCCTTCGTGGATCCCTCGTGAGCCTTCCGGTTCGATGCCTTCGGCTTTCCCATCTTAAAAAAGCTGATATAGCTGATTTGTATTATTACAGTTAGTTGTTACAATGATATTCGTGAATGGTGTGGTAGTGGCAGTTGTTAACAACAGTAGTGATATTTGTGGACTGCAGGCGGTCCTGAAGAGTAGTGTAATAGTTGTGGACCGCAGGCGGTTGTTCAACAACAGCTTCTGTAATGAGCAAAACATTTTATGTCAGGTGATGTGCGACAATCGATATTTTGTAGTGTTGTACCACTGTAAGGACGTATCAAATTAATAGTCAATTTTTTTCAGACAAAATACCATCACCAGTATTATTTAACGCATATGGCATAAACATTAAAAAATTTGCTTCAAGCTATTTACTTACTTGACTTGGTCAACTGGCGAAGTGCGATGATCGCAAACACTGCACTACCGAACGACCGGATTCAACTTGGACACCCGAGATGGTCAGCAGAATCGCAATGTAAAATCCTATAACTTACACCTTCCCTGCCTCATGTGTTGACTGCGTTGACTTTGCATATTCGCGAACGCCGGAGAGCGTCAGGGACATGGCGTCGACTGTTGTGGTCATGCTGTGAATATAACAATATAATAACACGTGCAAAGATAAAGAATTTTGTAACTTGTGTTTACTCTACTCTGCTGTAATACAAAAATGAATGCCTGGTAATATTTCCTAACACAATTCCCCCCAAGCCAACACAATTTCCTAGTAATTTCACCCTGAGTATGAGAGTATGACATTTCAATAGAAATATACCGTAAGGTGAATTCAGTGAAGAAACACCTATGTCAGAAAAACTCAGCATTCTTAACACAAAACGGATAGAAAAATGCCTTCTGTATTTCAGTTTCAAAATATACCGTAAGGTGAATTCCGTGAAGAAACACCTATGTCAGAAAAACTCAGCATACTTAACACAAAACGGATAGAAAAATGCCTTCTGTATTTTAGTTTCGAGAAATCCTAATCTTGTGTGTGCATATGTATTGAAATGTTAATGTTATTTGCAATAATTATTGTAATACATTTGGAAGCAGTTTAATGAATTTCATGGAAGTTGCGTTAACACTTGATACTAAATTCTGGAGATTCGTCCCTTCCCTGTGGCCGGCCCAGCATTCACAATGGGGAGGGGTATAAAAGGAGGGAAATTATTTTGAGAAAGCCTAGCCCCTACGTACGACTGACTCTGAGAAAAGAAAGTCAAAGAAACCTGGAAAGGGATCGGGGGTCGGCTTCATTAAAGTAGGCCTACACGGCCGTTGTATCTTGTATCGGAGGAGCCATAGATTCTACTGATTAGATATTAGATGCAGAATTGGGAGCAGAAATCTAGCATGTAATCATTGAATTTATTGTTAGTAGAAAATGGAACTGGAATTAGGACTAACTTCGGAGCTAGAAATAACAGCAGTAATTAGGAATTATGGAGCTGCAGAACTCAGTCGATATTTCTTAGAATTGCATGTCCGTGAAACTATTACTTTATAACTATTGCAATTTAAATTAAAAGTGTTATTTTTTATCATAAATGTGAAGGACCCCTATTCCAGTCGCTATTTTTAAAGGATATGCTATGGATTCTTGGTTTAATTCGAACTGTCCATAACAATCAAAAGTAAATTTCAGAGGCCATAAGGTACAAACTTCAGCTTTTACTTTCATCAATTATGATTTTACATAATAATGAATTATATTATTAATCACTAGTTAATGGAAGCACAGTTAAACTTCTAAGACTTCGTTCGTTGTGCGTCGCCCAATGAGCATATGGGGCACTGCTGAGCGCATACTAGCATGGCTAGCATTACTAGGAATTTTATATTTCGACGATTTTGGAGTGTCAATAATGTCAATTGACAGCTGAACGCTAAACTAAGACTAGAAACATTCTTATAATGAGGAAACATTAAGGCCTTCTGTGTGACACATAGCGACGATAAGTATTGTCCATCAAGAAGTCCACAAGATGGTCAATCGGTTTCACAATGAAGGGAATGGAAGATAGGCCTATCCCAGTGGTTGTCCACTTTTGCGCGGTTCCCTTCAGTGCCGTCTTTCGAAGAAGAATAGCAGAAAGTGCACAAATTCGATTTATTGTGAAGCCGGGAATTGCAACAGAAGCTAAAGAAATCAAAATATAAATCTGTTAGTGAAACTGAACCAATCAAATTTACAAATTTAGATTACTGAGATTCTTAGTTTCAGAAGAGTTTGTACAAGGCATGGGATGGGATAGAAACTTTCTATGCCTAAAATTGAATAGGTAGGGGTAAGGAAGTGGGACAGTAGGAGTGGCAAACTCTAAATACTAGCATTTAGTATGTTAGGACTTATGACTATTGGCTATTTTAATTAGAAAAACGTCAACAGAATACAGTTATGATTTAAGAAATGGTCAAAGGTTGTCGAGGTACATTTTGTAACAGGACAAGGAACATTGGCAGACACATTAAACTTTGAAAGAGGACAAAGGCTATGGCCCACACCTTCAAACATGAATCAGTGCTGTATTGTACTTTATTCTACTGATCAGAAATATTAGTTCGAGAAGATTACCCAATGTTTGCCATATTAGAACATCAACACCGGTTAAAAGTTTCGTAGCCCCAACGTCCTAAAAAATTGAAATAAAATTATTTTATTGATACAGGTTGCAGGTATAATTGCATTATAAATTTCTATAATTTATAATACCGGAGCTTTCTTAGTCTTATCATATGTGTCTGCAAAAACGTAGCCAAACGCAACCCAATAGCTGAGTCGAACTATACTTCGTGGTACAAGGGCACGAAATGCTTCCCCAACTTCATTTGCATATCCTAAAAAAATAAATCAACAAATCAAGTACGAAATAAACTTCACATACAAAATAAACAATTTGGAAAGCAAGCTTTTATTTACAAAAGTTCGCCTGCCTTACCCAAGAGTCGTACTGGTGTATCCCTGTACACATCCACCTGTCCGGATGACCCAGAACTTGAGCACTCTGCATCCTCCATTACGTATGGTACAAGGGAATTTAATTTACTGGATATTTTCAGCACTTTTCTAAAGAGCACCCCTTTGACCTTTGCCACACAAATCCGTTCTGTCCGTGCTCGACTTGTGGTTTGTTATTCGTCACGTTCTCCATCCCAGGTTTCGAGTGCCACATTCCCGCTTTCTCTTCCACAGAATTTTTCATAGAGAAGTGGCGCCAAGTGGGTGTTTGTTTTTATGTTAGCGTGTTTGGTTCATTTGCGTGATTTATTTATGGCTGAGGCATTTCGGCGATTATACGGTTCAAAGAAATGGTGTTTGGTATTAATTTGAGTTGAGAGTTTGAATATTTTGTGTTGATGCTGCCGATGTTGGAGTAAAGCGGATGATGGTGAGGTATTTTTTTTATTAGCAATAATGAATTTAGTTATCACGAATAACTTACTACTATTATGCCTGTGCACGTTACGTTGTCCGTTTAAATTTAACTCACTACTTTCGACGCGAAATTGCCACTGTGGCCTATTGCCTAAATTATGTGCTTATTTTCGACTCCCGGAACGAGTAATGTTGACGCATAAACATCAGTAAATTGTTATCTCTGGCCAGTATTAGATGCAATGCCAAAATGCACAGTAAAGTTAACATGTTGACAAGGGCCAATTCTTTAATTTCGCACAAAGATAAATGATTGAGCGAACAGGTTATGCATTACATGTTTGGAGGAAAATGATTGGTGCGAGTCAATTGAATGAATTGATTCTTGGATTCAAGAGCAAATGTGTGTGGGAACCCGTCTTGGGATGCAATTTTACGCGTTACTGAGTAGTTTTCAACAGCTCATTTGATTTGGTGAGGACATACTGAAATGATAATCATTAATCATAATAATTATTTGAACTTCAATGGCCAGTAAAAGCAAAAAAGGAAACCTTACCCCGTATGTCTCAGGGTCCAACACCTCCACATTCAGATGAGGATTGTTTCTCACAAAAAGAAATCCACCGGCATCTTTCAAGTCGTAGTCGATTGTTTTTGAATCTTTCGAGCTAATATCCGCAAATTCATTCCAGTTGTGAGCCCACAGAACTGACTAGTTATATATATTTAAAAATTTAACATATCATCGCAGCGAAAGTTCCAAGTCCTTCTGCTCAAAATCAGCATCAGGACTGAGGAAGTGTAATCTTTGCCAGTTAACAATTTTACGTACCGACATTGTGTTGATGTCATCAGGATAAACTTGAATATATATTCCCATTTTTGAGGCTAGCAACATAACCTTGTCTCCAGCCACGAACACATGCGTTTCGAGTGGGCCGGTGTCGGGGTAGTTTGCTTGCTAAACAAGAAAAATTGGTATCGGTTTTCAGAGGTGGGCATAATACTCTAGTCCCAAAATACAAAATACAAATACTTTTCGAGCTAGACCAAAATACAAGTACAAATACTATACCAAGGACTCTGGCAAAATACAAAATACTTTGAAATTGGGCACTGCGATCAAAATATAAAATACTGTATTTTAAATACTTTCCCAAAATACAAAATACTTTTAGCACCTCCCATTTATTACTGTGTAAGACTTTAAAAAGAGAGCTAAGAAAAACACTAAAGAAAACAGTGCTAATAAGCACTTAATTTGAAAAGTGTTGATTTCTCAAAGTTAGTGCCACTGACTAGAGAAGGTCGCGGCATGTCCCCTGGGGTTTGACCCGAGACCGATTTTTTTGGACACTTTGGGGTCCACAACCCAAGTCAAAACTTGCCTGTTGAGACAAGGTACTTTGTTTGTCCTATGTTCGAACATTTCGCGAAATCGGTTTTTGGCCTGGCTTTATGGGATTTTACGAGTTAGAACCAGGTGATCAAAGGGGAGACCATGTGGAAAATTCAGGATTTTGAAAAAACCGTATATACTCAAAAATTATGTTTGGATTGCACTA
>JAAXYW010000559.1:0-34421 GCA_036851895.1 Orthonychiurus folsomi | reverse complement strand
ACGGGGCTTCTATTAGGGCAGGGGCTTCTATTCCTAGAATCTACCCACAGACTGGGCTTATATTAGGGTCGGGGCTTCTATTAGGGGCGGGGCTTCTAAGGGGTCATTTACGGTAGTTTTTGCTACGCCGCGCCGATTGTGAAATATTTTGACCCGGAAATTATTTGTGTGAAACGTGAGTTTAAACTCGTATTTTTACGAATGCGTATGAGTTGTTCTAGTCGGCTTTAAAATTCAGTTTTTACAAAATGTGGTGTTTATGTCACCAGTGCAGATAACAGTCTATTAATATGAAAAAAACAAATTCAAACAAAAAACGCAACCGATTTTGTGGACTAGTGTCAATTCTTTCAATTCAATTCTTTATTAAGCTCAGCACCATAAGAATTAACTTTTGTAAACGGTGGGAGCTGCTTTAAGCACGAAGATATCTTACGCTAAGTAGTAACTAATGATAACAATAAATATGTGTGCCGCAGCAGATACGTCGAACTGACCCGAACGACAGTGACATTTTATATAATATGAAGAAGCGTTTGACCTGAGCTTTAATTTGATTTGACCAAGATACTGAAGTTGCTTTAAATTTGTTGAGACCAAAGGCGCTTGGTTAACACAGCGAGCGATTTGACTTCTTTGGTTTTGGTGAAGAAGGCCCTACAACATGCTTTTCGAATGCTGTTTGCTCTCCAAATCAGTTGTCATTGCGAGGATGGCTTTGAACTGCAATCTCCTCTGGAATAAAAACAAAAATGCAAGTGAGGGGACCAGTTGCTGGTTTCAATTAAGATATGAGGGCCATTGCTGCTGAAAAGAAGTGCTTCCGAAATGAAAACAATTTCAAATGTTTGCCAAATAGCAGTGAGGACTTGAGGGTAAATCTGCCGTCCTCGTTCTGAGAAGCATGCGTTTGAAATGAATCAGCAGTCCTACACGGGCAATTCACCATTCTTGTTGCAATTTTTCTGGCAATACTTATGAACTGATCCTCTCATTGAATTTTTCGACAGAAATAAAAGTAAAACTGCCAAAATGCGCTTGGAAATACCAAATTCTTAATTCGTGATATTAAAACAAAATTTGTTTTTCTTTTCTATTATTCTGGCTGTAGGAAATAAAGTGCCTTCTTCGCAAATTAGGCAAATCGACACGCAAGATTCAAGTAGTCTGAATATTTATTCAATATCGGATTACAAACACACAGTGTCACTGCACCGACAACTAAAAGTAAATACATGTCAACCAATTTTAGCTCGTCCAAAGCATGATAAGGGAAGGTCATAATATCTATTAAAATATTCTTGAATAACATTAATTGCTTATCCACGCGGTCATGCAAGATATACAAATACTTTATCTACTTCTACAATTTATTTGCTTGCAAGGACTTCAGTACGTCTCAATATATTCACTCGACTCTCCCACACCTGCACCTCCTATTTCCTGCAATGCACTTTAAGAAAATTAAATCAAAAACGTAAAGTCTTTATCAGAAAAAAGTGAACAGTCGGATACATACTGGTATACAAAAAAATCCCCTCGCGCATAATTCTGGTAAAACGTCAAATGCATACATGTGTGCTCGTGTACGGATAGGATACCACATAAAATATTGTGATGCGCATTTTGCTACAGAGTAAATGCCGTATTTACCAATTGGGAACGCTGTGCCTATAACGTAAACTCCAGCCAGAATGTTTGCCTCATCGCTTCTTCAAACCTAATTTTAATTGTGGGGATAATATTTGCCTTCGCCATGTGGCCCAGGTACCCCCTTTATTGTCCCTTGCTCCAAATTTGACAGTTGCGTTTTATATTAAACACGTATAGCCAGCGCCACAATGGCCCAGACATCTTGTTATTTTACCGAAAAATTAATTGCATTAATTACGCCCTGCAGTTTAAGTGTTTACTTACTGTTTTAAATCCCACTTTAAAAATTAAATTCGTATTAAATATAGCTTGGAGTTCAGATTTATTTGCATACGCCACTTGCGGTCCAGATGTTAATTTAAAAAACGATTGATACCCGCCTTCAAAATTGAATTGATATAAATATAGCTTGGAGTTCATGTTATATTTACTTGCTCCATGTGTAACCCTTGTGTGATTTATAACGAAATGAGTTGCAAACCGGTAAATACGGCATTCCACAGAATTCAACAAAATATTCGGCTCCAGAACAATTAAATAAGTGTGTGGTGTATAAATGATCCGCCAGTGTTGCCTAAGAATAACACGTCAGCATGAAACACTTTTGTGATGTGCTTAGTTAACATTGAAAACGAAAACCGCCATAACTTACCCTGCTCTTCTGTAATCAAGATTTTGAGACATTTATACTTAATACCTATAACGTGATTCACACTTTGAAAACCTGCTCAACAACCAGCTTGCTGTAATTCAAATTTTGCTTACATCATTTCCTTACTCGGATATCCGTTTGAAATCGAGCATTCGGTTTCGGAATTAGGAGAAGAAAGTCAAAACTTTTGAATTTACAAAATCAGTTGTTTGCAATTCAGGCAAAGCATTTCAAGTACCATTTCATTGTTGTAGAAGTTCTACTAGATACAAGAAACGGCTATTTTGAAGGCCGCATCAGGCTCTGTGATGCATTTTTGGATTCCACGAACGACTAATTTGAATACTTCCGGCAATTAAGAACCCCAAATTTTAACCCCTCAAGAAATATATCTTGCAGTAATGCGCTTACAAGTACATGTTCATTATCTGTCATGTTGGGTTGGATTCACAGGTATAGCCCAATGGGTTTAACCACACCAACAATTCAATTGCTCGCTTCGACCTATCTCTTAACAAGTAATCTCAAGGCTTCACGTGCAGAAGTCGTCTTAGCCATTTCACCCTTCAGTTTCGCGCTTGCACGTGCCAATTGGTTGACTAATGACTGACTTATACGACGCGGAGCATTGGATGTTGATTCAGGCTGATAAAATTCTCCGCCATCATCAGTCCTATCTTTAATTGGTGCGTTGGACGAAAATACATTAATTACAATCGGGCCACTGTTCCGATTACTACCACTAGTGTTGGTCAACTTACTCTCCAATAAATACTTTTGTTGTAACTTGCTCTGGGGAAGATCTTCGTCCATCAAATTGGGATCGTCTGGACAGCCCTCATCAAAATATTGATCAGGAGGTTCAACATATTCCACAAACTCATCTTCATCTTCAAGCATCTCTTCCTTAATAATTCCGCCGCGCGGTAAATCTTCGTCTTCCTGCTCGTCATCATCATCGGCATAGAAGTGTTGTATGATCTTCGCCTCAGCTTTAGCATGTATGTCCTGCTCGTCCTCACCATTCTCCTCATCATCGTAGTCCTCTTCTTGCTCTTCAAAGCCTTGTTCCTGGTTGTTAAAGTATTCTCCAGAATCACATTCTGGATCATCCATCGTGGTCGTCTCTGTCTTTAGGTACGGTTCTGGTAGAATGTAGACACCATTTGTTCCAGGTGTGGAAATCATTTTTTTCCCATTAGATACTGAAGCAGAACTAGATTTGCCCAGTTTGCCTACCACCTCAGAGTCCATACCTGGGTGATACTTGCGTACATGCTTCTGCATTAGAAACTTTCTGGTAAAGTTAGCTGAACAGTACAAGCATTTGAATGGCCTTTCCCCTGTATGTGTTAAGATATGACGTTTTAAATCAGTGGACCAGCAAAATGCTTTTGGACAGTGAGGGCATTTGTATTTTCTGCGGTGTTCATCACTAAGTGCTATGTGATCATCCTCCAAAAGTGACACCTAAAATTAAATAGAAACTCGTTTCATCATCACTTCCTTTGAGATTTTTCAAATGTTAAATGCAGTTAATTATAAGCTCACTTCTAAAAACCTTGTTGGGTCAATTTCCTCAGCTTCAGCACGATCAGGCTTCACATTATTGTCCGCCTTTACGACTGATACGCGGGTTTTTTGCAAGTTATTCGCTGCATACGCGTGAACCGGTACCAATTTAGGTGGAAGTTTATTGGAGGAAGTAGTATATGCATGTGTAATTCCTCGAGTGGAAAGATTGGCTTGAGGCTGTTTAGTGCTGGAAGGAATAAAGCGGTGAGGGGTTTTGGAAATCGGGCGACGATGCGGGAGATTTACTCGGTTCACGGAGAGAGGTGGCACAGTGAAGAAATGATCTGACGAGACTTGTTGGTTGCCTGAACTTGCCGGTAATGTTCTTGAAGTCTGATGCTCAGTTTTTTCTTCTTCAACTATTCTGGCAAACTCCATGAGCTTTGTTGCGTAAGGACAGTCACTCCAATCAAACTCTATTGGCTCAGGTAGGGCTAACGGGTCCCCATTTGAATTGTCATTGTGATGGGTACTAGCATGATTCTGAATTGTCGCACTGTTGGTAGACATTTTGCTGTTCACACTAGGTTGTATTTGTGAGATAGTTACGCAGCCAGTCTTCAAGAGGCGTCTGAGGGAAGCATCCTTAAAAACCAAAATTAAAAACTTATTGAAAAACAAAAATTATATTATATTTTTATATTATTATATTGCCTGCGGCACAGAGTTTACTCTTTTCGTGTTCACAGACTTATTAATTGACGTGACAAATTGGCCGAATCAAGCTAAAATTACTCTTATTGATCACGGTTAATAAATTTAACTCAAAAGTCGTTAAGAATCAGCGCAACGCTGAATTTAAATTTGCATATAATTACTACATGAGATATATGACATCTAAAAATCGTAAACCGCAATGACAACGCTTGAGAAGAACACCATCATCATTTAATGCTAACATTTTATTATAAATATTAACTCAATCATGATGGATCCTTTTGAAAACTAACGCATGTTACCTTCTCCATCATCTTCTTCACGTAAGAAGGCAATTCGCTGCTACCCTGGGAATCTCGTCGGTGTAGCGAGGTCTGACTGAACACCGTGACAGTGTTGGGAGAATCTGCAATATCGCCATGTCTACCTGGGTCCGAACTATTTGAGTCTGACTGGTCATCATTGTTTCCAGTCTTTGCCTCTATATATGCTTTAAGTCGTCTTGTTGAGAGAACTTGTAAAAAATTTATTCCAGTCCTAACTTCTTCCAAATCGGCGTCTCCCTGCAATGTGCTCCTGTTAAACTTCTCATCTCTTCTTTGTGCCTCAGTCTGAGCAGCCAGACTCAGGTCAATCAGTTTGTTTGTATACGTGGTTGATAATACGGATGCGGATGTGTCGACCTCCTCTTCTTCAATGTAGTCTTCCAATGATTCTTCCTCTTGAGAGCCTTCGTTGTATGCCAGTTGCTGTTCCAGGTACTGGTTAGCCATTGCACACAATTGTACTCTATGAATTATAAAATCAAACGCATTCAATTAAACATTCGGTTTTTGTTAAAATAAATGAGTCATTTGTTCAAGTATGAATTAGCTAACGATATTTTGTAGATGATGAAATGAAAATCAAATTTTCAGTTCTAAAATGCATACGCAATAGCCTTTCATTTACTTATTTACAGGTATCTGTTCCAGCCGCTCATGCACCAGTCAAACTCTATAGCAATGTTTACTTTTTAAAAAAGTATGCAAAATATAAACCCCGTGTAAACTCCTGTTTATAAAAGCAAAATAATAAATAGAAACATTCAACTCACCCGTTTTCAAACAATTCCAAATTTTGATAATCGGTCTTTTAGTCCTGCCCTTGAGTTCCACGAGAATTTCATTAAGATTACAGACAGGACTAGCGCAAGAGGTTTTGTGCGCTGATTGTAGATTTAATTAAATCGACCGAATGAATCCTCGACTTTTCTATGCACAGTGAATTTTGAATTCGCGAGTCTATCCACTTTGAATTTGAAATCCGCGTACGTAGAATATTTTCAAGTATATATTTCCTGTTAAGTCCCACACAAACACCACAATTTGACCCACCGGACAACGTACTTATTTGGGCACACAAAATCGAAGGCAGTCAAAGTAGGAACGAATGTATGACCCGGGATGAAGAGTCACAGAGAAAAAAGGTCAAGGGTCGAAATTGGATAATTGCGCGTGTGATGATGGTGAATGGGTGTGGGTTGCCGTTGTCGGATTTGACCCCTGCCTAGAACTGCATGGAATGCTAGTGCTAGTGCTGATGCCGTCAGCCGTGTGCCTGGGAAGGTTATGGGTTTGAGGTCGCGTACTTCGACCCAGGCACCCAGATGGCACCGATGACACGGGCAGACCAGCCACGTACGTCCCAAAACACAACCAGCACCAGCTAAAAAATCAACTCTTTTTTATCCCACGGTCCACGCGAGTCCTATGTTCAGGTCAACTCATATTTAGCACTTCCTGCGCGGGAACCATCCAAGCAAACAAACCAATGATTGTGCCGGCTAACATACACAATCTTCTTTCTCATTTCATACGTTTCCCATTTGCTCAAAGAAACGATGTACTTGAAGGAAACGTGTACAGGAAATGGCACATTCCTGCGACTACGAGCTATCACATCTGGCATGGCTAGATAATCTATAGCTACAGCTATATAGCTACTAACTGAACTACCCCTTAACATTTGGAGCTTAGGTCAGGGCACTACTGTGTGATGCAATGCAGACAAACGACAGATTGCAACAATATGATTTACGAACACCACTCCTTCAGCATGGTGAATTAGCAACAAATGATTTTAACCTCTTAAAACCGAAGTAGTTGGAAATCATACAACTCCTACTCAACGGAAGTTTCCACCTACACCTGAGAGGCACTCATTACATTTATAGGTAGGTTAAGTTAAAATATTATTCTAGCAAACCGCCGCCGACTCGCCCTCCATATCCCAACCGTGTAATGTGCAAGGTATTCCTGGATTTAGGGTTTCACAATGTACGGGCAAGACAAAATTCTTGCTATGTACTACCATAGACAAAACATTTACGCTGCCAGAAAAGGTCTACAAACTATGTTGATTTTTATATATGTGCACCCGAAGGGGAAATTGTGGAAAATTCTTGACGTCATCGTTTGACGTCAGGCATGCAAATTTGAATGTGATTTTTTCAGATTGACCCCAACATCATCCACAATATCCATCCTGTTGAGGGGCCCGCGCCGCATTTCTGCCTTTTTGCCATGCATGCTCCACGAACGGCACGACAGAAGGTAAACGAAAGAAGACGCGACTTTCTGACCTTGGTCACTCCGCTCTCAAATGTCAAATGGGTTCATCCAAGGCAAAGAATGAATGTTCAAATTCACGCCTTGTTAAGTTTATATATCCTTCCTTTTGTAAAGAATTACCCGACACACTAAAAGTACTTTAATTTTTACGATTCGTGCTGCGCTGCGTGTCATGACAAAGGACAATTCTACTTGTAATATGCACTATGGATAGTAGGATGATGGCTTGGCTTCGAAGGATTTTTCTGAATAAAGGTCATCCCTCTCATCTTCGACCTGTACAGTTTAAGCACACATGGGAACACATTGAATGTTTTTCGGACATGTAGCTGAACTTTTGCATAATTTGCATTTTTTTTTGATATTTCACGTGATCAATTCCAAATCCAAACGAGAAAAACGGGGGATAATAATGTTGCATAGTGAATAAGTGAATACACTTGATGAGTTAAATCCATACTTTGATGAAATTCTACTTGGACAAATCCTCTCTTACATTATTCTCAATCTAATGCCGTGTGTTTGTGAGCAAAAAAGCTTAAGTTTTCAGTTTTCTCAAAGTCTACCAGGGCAGGGCAGAGTAATGCCCAGCGATGTTCTCATAATTCGTAAGAAAAACTCCAAAATCACAATATCATTACATACATAGTGTAATCAATCGTATTAAAATCATTGAAATCCGCAACGTCTGCGTCGTCTTTGTCTTGTTCTGTCTCTTTGCAAACACTTAACTTGGATTGAGTGTCGGGTTGTCTGCCCGCCCCTGAGGCACACATTGAAAATAAGATTCTTTCCCTCTTTTCTATGGACCGCACGAATTCCGCGCGGATGTGCATAAGAGATTTGAATGTGGGGAACATTTTATTGCGATTTATTCTACACACTGATCTGAGTCTCAAAATTAAGTTATATATATACAGCTATATTTAGTTGTATATGTATATAACTAATATATATATTGGTTATATATACCCGCTATTTGGGAAGGGTATTTAAAATGTCAGGAACTTCCGACCAGGTACTGGAGAAAACCCCAAATCCAAACGCGCTAAGGTTTGTCAAGTACACATTTTTCAGTCAAATTTAATTGACAGCGTGAAAAAAAAAAAATTGTAGTAGTATAAGGGTTAAATTTTTATTTGCCCTCATAGGGATTTGCGGAGTGAGTTAAAGGCTGTTGAAAAAGAAACGACTGACAGATCTAAGGATATTTACGGAGATATTTTGGAAGAAATAGCATTAGAAGGCTTGGACGGCATAACATTGCAAGGTTTGCTACTTTGACTTTGTGACTTTTGGATGTCATAATTTCAAAAGTATGAACGGAGTAAAATTGGTGTTCTTGTCCATATTTGATTTAAGTGTTTATTTCAGCTTTGTGGGAGAGGTTAAAACGGCGACCAGGATTTTCAATATCAATTTGTGAAGAATCTAGAGTTTTTATATGGCGATGCGTTAAGCGATCAGCAGGGTTAAAAATATTCCTTCTACCAACACCACGCCCGGATTTAGTTATCCATGAACGTTTCGACTATAGGGATGAGAGGGGAAATGTCTTCGAACCTGTAAGATCTGGATTTATTTACTTTACTTGATTTTATCGGTTATAAATAAATATCAAGACATATGTTCTACAAAGCTAAGTGCACCTGAGGATATTTATGTTTACTTTCCAATTGATGACAAGAAGACTAGAACTAGAGGGTCATGCGCAGCGATTTATGCGCGAATTGATGTAACAAGCAAGATAAGGAAGTACAGCTACGAAATGCTACACAAAAGGTAAGAAAAAGCTCATTGAATACTGCTAGCAAAACTGTTATAATAACAACAAACTATTGCGATTTGGATTACACCAGGTACGGAAATAGAATCGTGTTGGTAGCTTCACAAGAACATCGTGAGAGTGTAATTTTGCCAAGCGATATAGAATCAAATGTTGAGTTAACTACCGTTCAGTATTGTATGATTGAGCGAATAGCAAGGTACTGTGAAGTTCTGACAGATAGAACCCAATATTTGAATTAGAAAATGTATTAGTAGGTTATTAAATTTCTAGGTCCCGTTATCTTGGAGAATCAACGCGAGGAAACGTTAGCCTGGCTACAATGAAAGTTGATCCCAAATCATTATTTTATCAACGGAAGCTGTTACTCAAGAGAAAAATAATCACAAAGCAAGTAAGTTTGTACTAGAACGTATAGCATATTGAAATAAGGGAGTAAAATTATAATTAAATTCCGTTTTCCCCAATTCTTAGCCGTTTTCTATGAAATTTGGCGCAAGCCAAATCACATCTCTGGTTTCGATACTTCACATTCCAAGATTTTTTACTCCGGTTGAAACACTGCAGAATAAAATCATAAGGACTTTATTCGAGCACTTGAGAGCTATGCCTAGTTTTCGAGACGAAACGGCTCGTCTGAAACCAATGTTTGGCAAACACATAATTCGGGCTATTCTTTCCTCGGAGCACTCGGGTCTATTTTATCAAACAGTATGTTCTGCCTAAAGTTCTCTCGTCAGCATATTTTACGCTGTATGTCTCAATCCATTTGTAATTAATTGCAGGATGCACCCTATTCTGACTTTCATCAAAAGGAAATTGATAAGGAGAAAAATCCTATCCGGGTTACATCTTTACGACAAAAAACTGTCAAAGTGATTGTTTTAAAAGAGCCTGGCTTAAATATTGGACACTACTTTTGTGATAAGGCAGAGGAGAAGGACGATACTGAGTCGGACACAGTTGAGCCAGAGAAATCTATTTTTGTAGCAAGTGAGTTGACTCTGTCGATTTTGACTGCAATATCTTGTAGAGTTTAAATCTAATTACCTAATTTCCGTTTTTTTTGCTTATCAGGAAACATAAGTTTATATTGCACAATGAATTGCCGAGCTCATATCCATGTCATTAATAGTGGAGCTGGAGGAGCCACACTTAGAGAAATTGGAGAACTGGAGAATGTTAGCAACTTGGATGCTAGAAGTGCATGTCGTGTTATGACAAAAATTAAGTCGGCAAGTATTGTCTACGAAGATATGAAGAAGACAAAAGTTCAGAGGTCGATCATAAGCTATTTGCATAATTTGCACTACTGTAAAAATTCACTTTTACCCCACAATACCTATAGCTTACCTATGCCCTGTTAACAAACAAGTCCATAGATTTATGACTTTGGGCTACTAATTTTAGGGTGACGAGAGTAAATTAACCTATTAGTGCACGTAGGATATACGTGAATTTCGACGGTGTTTTTATACCGGAATATACTATTGAAAACTAATTCAAACAAATCGTATGAACTTCAGGTTCGTTTGGTTCAAATATAAGAAAGCAAATTTGATCTACCAGAAATTTGGACCACAAGTCGGTGACAAAAATAAGCCATTATTTATTCCAAAACGTTTCGTAAGTCTGAAAAACTAAGTTTGGGGCAAGAGCTATTTTGTTTATAGACCGAGCATGCTATTTTTAATACTTTTAGAATCTCCCTCGACCTAGCATGTCGTTCTGGAATATATCGGACGCATCGATTGGGCCTGAGCGATTATCTCTTGAGCCAAAACCTGCACAACCTGAAGTTAACAGCACTATTCGCCAGGAGTTGCCCGTGCCAGAAATTTCATCTCCCACAACTGGCTCTACCAACACGGGGGAATTAGCAAAAGAAACTGTGCATTCAGATGACACAACTGTGCCGTCTGTTTCTTCCAGCTTCGTCGAAAATAGTTCTGAATCCGACTCGTCTGAGACCAAAAAACAAGATGATTCTGAGGCGAAAAAGCAAGGAGATGATTCTGAGGCGAAAAAACAAGATGATTCTGAGATGAAAATACAAGGAGATGATGTTGACCCGAATTATATTCATTTTGCAAAGGGAGAGGAAAATGATTTTGTGCCAATAGAGGGCAACGAAGACAAACATATATCTTACGAAACTGCAGGCGGTTGGCAAGTATTTGTGCAGCCGGCTGACGTAAACATGTAAATGCATTTAAAGAATCCTAAGAATGTCAAGCAGCTAACCGTAATTGGCTTTTAATTTTTAGTGCGACATCACACACTCAAAAGATCAACTCAATGAAAAACTTTGAGCGAACAAATTACGTGCTAGAACTAGTAAATAAAAATACGTTAGTAGTGGGATTTCAGCAAATTTTGCGGGTAAATATTGACTTGTACTATATCCCGATTTACTAGGTCCATGACGAAACTATCGTCGTCGTAATGACGATTTTTGAGCTTTTTAACTTGAGCTTTCTTTTTTCAGGCTGTTAGACGACGTGAGAATAATACAGCCGAAGACACCGTTGACCGACGATCCATATTTCGAATATTGAAACAACTAAAATCGGATGGCAAAATTCAGATCTGGAGGATAATAGTCTCTAACGGCGGCAAATACCGGATGTGTGCCGCTTTCACACCTGGAATCATTAGAGAAAGTAAGCATTTAAGCTACAGCAATTTCCTACGCGGAAATCAATTAATGGATTTAGTAGCTTGGTTGAATTTTTACTCCTTTGTGCAGACAGCGAGCTACTTGCCACTGCTGTTGACTCACTCATAAATTGTACCATTCGCCGTGAGAAATCGACAAGTAACCAGAAAAAGAAAAATCAAAAGCAAGTTTCTCGCTTGAAAAAAACAGTCGTTCCTCCGCCCGTGCCTCCCCCTGTTCTATCCCCTCCTTTAATTGAAAGTGCAACTCTAAAAACAGTAAAGCACAAACCAAAGCGAAAGAAAGCACCCTCTTTCCACACAAAATTGGCAAGGGTTCTCCCAACTGCCTCAAAGCCCAGTACCCCGCAGTCTAGTTCTGTGACCGCTGCAAAAAAGGTATGTTACATTCTTGTTGATGAATGTCATTGCTGAATAATCTTGCTAAAAAAATGTGCTTGTTTAATTTAGATCGCGCGTTCAAATGCATTGATCTTGTCGCATGTGACTGTTTGTTCTGTAATTGCTTTGCGTTATAATTTTTGAGTTGCAATCATGCGTAATTAACATTTCATACATAGACCCTATCTTGTAAATAGTTTATTTGCAAAAAATCTACTTAACTTCGGTGACAAGTCAAGTTGTAACACAACTTGTGACGAATTTTTTTTTGCCGAGCAAATTGTTAATTAATAGCATTTCAATTCCAGCAGTGCTTATACGACGAAGTGGACAAGCTAGCACTCTCTAGGATGAAGGGACAGTGAGTTTTGTTAATTTTATTATCCCATAACTATAATTAATCTCAATTCTCAATGATCAGCTCATTTATTGTAGACGTGGTGACTGGACTGAAAAAGAAGACCGTTATGCATTGTGTCTATTTATCGCTAGCGTACTTTTCATTCCAAACTACAATTACGATAAAGTATTTATTTTTAATGCTGCACAGATCCGAGACATTATGCACGAAAAACTAGAGGTAAATATTAATATTTTCTATAGCCAATTGACACGAAGGGAATTGTAGCCGTTTGTTTATTCAGGAATCGCGCAGCAAAACTTCTGTTTCTGTGCGACGCCGCATTCATTTTTTAATGAAAGCTAAAAATTTCTATGCCCGCTACCGTTACTACTTGAATTCAGCATTTGATGACACCGAACTTCAAAAGGAAATTCAGGTACGAGTTGTACATTTAAACTATTATTGTCATTTGTCTAATATTTTAAATATGCTATTTTAGAGTCATTGGAAGCCGAAACAGAGAAAATCAAAAATGTTTTGTGATATTCCATCTGAAGTGCTAATCAAAGTTTTTGAATATTTGATGAATTTATTCACAAATAGTTCATCTGCGTTTTTTCTGAAAAAATCCGGCGGAGCTTACTACGGCAGTAGTGCATCACACGAGGGTGATGTCATACCTCTAGGTATAAAATGGAAATTCTTAAGCAAGAAAGCGCGACGGATGCTCATAAAAACAGGCGGACTTAAGTGTGAAACTATTTCGGGCCCAAGGTACAACATAGTAGTGATAGTTTTGGTCAACCCTTCAGTATAATTCTGAAATTGTTACAGATTGGACAGACCCAAAAAGCGAATCGTCGTGGTTGATTGTAATCACGACCCCCGTGATGCTAGATCTGTAGATATTTGGAATGCAAGAACTGCTCTTCTTAGTATGATACTGGGAGGTGACGTGATATCTGCAGGGTCCACCTCATTTCTAGATTCTGTGACTGATGGTGTTCTGGACCATGTCGTGACGTACCTGAAAAGCTCGTCTGTAACCACCATTGGTAAACCTGATAATCGCTTCGTACTTTCTGCAGTGTAAGTTATAAACTATGCACGCTTCACCAGTTTCTTAATTCTAGACTTTCTAAGCAAATATGCGTTGCAAATTTTTAATGATGCGACTTATATTGTATATATGCGCAGAACTAAGCGGAAGTTGCATATTCACATTCCGATCCCGGTATTTCGACAGTGCTACGACATTCTAAAGCGTCTTCGAGGCGGCGCCACGTTTGTGTGTTCCAGGAAGTTATGCATTCCGGCCCTGTTTCTGTTAGCTGATTTCACCAAGAGGCGGTCGGTGAGTTCTTTGCTGGTTTACATTTTAGTGCTGATTCCGTGAATAATTTTTTTCAGAACTTGGGTTTTTATATCCAGTAGATGGAATTTATTGTTAAAGTTAACTTACAGAAAATAGTTATTTGGTCTTAATTTGCAGCATTGTTAGATGTATCAATGTGCAATAGAGTGCATTGTTAACAGGGGTTTGCTAATGACCAAAGAAATTTTTTCAACAATGCATAAACTAATATTAAATTGATTAGAAATAATAACTGAGGGTTGCAGCATGGGTCAATTGCATATCTTCTTTGTTTCAGCTAAAATTTGAGTTTGAAATGCCTGAATCTATTGCCACTGTAAACGATGAATGGAAAGATCTCTTTGAAAATGTAACTCTGAAAGACGTAAGTAGCATGGCAAGCACTTTTTGGAATTGTCGCAATTGCGTATAAGACAGACTAAATTTGCAGTTTGAGACTCCTTCCAAGACCCGTAGAAGGAAGAGTGAAGATATTCCAGAATTGGCTGATCACGAGTTGGATCATACCGTGGCTATACGTGGTGGCACTAAGAAAACAACTGGCAGTGAAATCCTTCCTAAAGGCAAGAGGAAGCGGTCCGCTAAAGGCGGTGCTGGGAAGAGAAAGAATAAAAATCTAACTTTACAACATGATTCTGATCTTCATTCAATCTCGGTTCAAGACCAAAGCGCACTACCGGGGTCGCAAACTACTCAACTCCAGCGTAAGACTCGGTTAGAGCAGTCGGGTGTCCAGATAGAATCCGATACTAATGACCAGTCGGCACCATCAGTTGTCGACTCGGAATTACCATGTGTTATCTCAGCACCAGACCATGCCCAATCTGAATCGCTTATCGTCCATACGAAGCCACCAACTGTTAGCTTGGATTCGCCCGACATCCAGCTTAAAACACCGTACGCACCGGACTCAAATAGTTTAGTGGAGTCAGCAATTCAAGTCAGTCCGCAAACTGTACAACCAAAGACACCTGTATTAGCCCATCAGGTAGAGCGCTCAGGTACGTTCGAAGCCCCCATTGCGTCGATGAACTCGGGTAATTCTCTACGTGAATCTTTATGTGGGGTAACCACGTCGCCTCTCGTGAAGCAATTGCAGTTTTCACAACAAAATACTGATACATTTGAGAAGAAAATTTTATACTTCAACGAAATCTATAAGCAAAGAAGCACTAAAGCCAACGACGACGAGCAAGACGATACCTCCCCTATTCTAAATCCGCTTGTGATAAGCTCAGATATAGGGAGTTCGTTAGCTGCAGCTTGTAATACGGATGTGGAAGATAATGATCGTGTAGTTAAAGACTTGGACGGCGTTAGCTCAGACGAAGCAGAAGATGAACCAATTGATCCGAATGAAAAAAACGTATTTGCTCAAAAGAGTAAGCCGCTTGAGTTGCGTGAAAAGGTTGTGGACAGTGATACTAGCTCAAATATAGTCAAATCAGCAAATGCTCAGGCGCAGCAGGAAAAAGAAACTACATCAGCAGGTGTAGACTCGAGGAAAGACCCAGATTACAATGAAATGGCTGATCATCAATCTGACAGTGACGAAGAATACTGTGCTCCTCGCAAGAAGCCGAAACTAAAGACTAAAGAGATACCTGCTGTGATACCAGAGTCTCTCAGACTGGCTTTCGTGAAGCTCTCAAAAGTACCCACCAGGAAAGAAATGCGACAACACGCAGCAGCACTTCAGAAGAAGAAAATGGAACAAGACGGTGACATTTTTCCAGGACCGGTGATTAAGACATGCCATATATAAAGTAAGTGTTTGTCTCAAACTTTGGTTTCTAATAAACTGTGTATTCCAGCAGATCTTCAATAGACCTGTGGTTGAAAATAAAGCGGACATAATAAAGGACGGGCGAATTTCAAATAAAATGCTGCGGACGTTAAGGGCAAAGATAAATGCTACCCTGGCCGAAGATAAGCTGATTGACAAAGACTTTTTTAGCGTGAATTTAACTAAGATTTCCGCAACTTACAAATTCCCACCAGATGTTAACAGAGTTTTGTACAATAAAACCTTACGTCGCCCAACAAGCGTTGATTTGTATCTGCAAAACCACCTTGTCAGGTAAGCACTATTCTATAGAGTTGCGTTTCTTATTACCTCTCGTCGTGTTAATCGTGCGAATGTTCAACTGATGGCTTGTGTTAAATGTGTTTAGGTCTGTTCCCGTCGAGTTTTGTGATTGTGATTCATCTATCGACTCCTCTGAAAACTCTGGAATTGGCAAATATGCTGAGCTTTACGAAATTATTGAACTTGGTGAAGAATGTGGGATTTCTATTCCATACTTGTTGGTAAAATAGTAGCTCTTGGACCTACACGGTTGATTTCAAATTTCATTATATTATTGTAACAATTGCAGACTAAATTTGAGCGAGAATATGCTTCTCAAGGCCTTCTGGAACTACTAAATTTGAACTATATTTACATGGTTGGAATCCAGTTTAGAAGGTAATTCTTCAGTTGTTCTTTTAACAATCTGTGTGTGGGTAAAAAGAATAATTTTACCATAAAATTATTCTGTTTGCCAGGCTTGTTAGTACAAGATATGTAAAGAACTGGACAATGCCTGTGCCGTCAGACCAAGGAATGATGTCGTCTAAAAGGTTAGAAAAATAAAACCGCTGCTCTGCCTTCGCTATCTGATTCCTAGCGCTGTAATGAATTAAATATTTTTCAGGATCATCATGCGCCCTTGGGTTACATCGAAGGGTCTAGTAAATTGGGATTTTGTTGTTCAAATTTTTTCTACTCTTATTGGAGCCTTGAGTACACATATTAGTATTTCAGTAAAGTATCTTTGCAAGTCTCTTGCACCTTTTCTGTCTGCCGTGGAAATAATGATCCTTGTTGAGGTGAAAATAACTAAACTACGGATTTTAATATTACTGGACTTGTTTAATCTCTTTTACGTACTAGGCGCTAGATCATCTCGAAATAGTTAGGATATACAAGCTGGATGTTAGTCATGAAACCACAATATTTTCCGGGACTCCCAAGATAATCAGAAGTAATTTTATGCTTTTACAGTTTTCGGAGAAGCAAAATTTGGAAGATATTTTTATTTCGAATTGTTTTATTTTACAGCGTGTGACTTCAACCTGTTACTGGAATTTGAGGAACTTTACGTCGAACTTAGGGCATTTTCAACCGCCAAATTTGCTGATATGCTGGATCTCATCACTCCATCAACCATATCCCCAGACATACCACTTCTAGACATTACAGACGACTAATTCCGCCGTGATTTGTTATATTATTGTTTGACCATTTATTCTTGTAACACTTCCGTCAGATTTGTGTGCAGAAACAAATACAACCAAATCGAAATACAAAAAATGTAAACAATGACGTTTATTGCATTTCAAATTTGTTTCATTAACCAGGTTAGATAAATAGTGATTTCTAGAAAAACCCTAGCACAATGTCTTCTTTCCAGATAGAAGCCTTGATAATTAATTTTTTAAGCCCTACTGATGGCTTAGTAGTCCAAACATTTTAAGATTGTTTGAACAACATTTTGAAATATTGAAATTGATTGAAATAACTCAAGGATTTTCAATGCCAAACGCAGGTGAGTAACGCACTGTCCCAGTTTTACCTGCTAAGGAGCCTAAGATTAATTCCTTGCCCATAAATGCTTCGTTTTCTTGGAACGGGCATGAAAGGTGAACAACTAATTGATGATTGAATCCAAAGCGTGGATAATACTCCGGGTGGCCCAGCACAATCACAGCCGCGTAGCCTTTTCCTTGGATTGTGGTTAAACCTTTCCGGATTAATTCTGAACCGAAGCCTTTTCTCTGATGACTTGCTCGCACTGCAATTGGAGCCAGTGAACAGGCTTTTACTACTCTGCCATCGACTTCCACGTCTAATTCCGAAAATAATATATGACCAACTGGGCTGTTTGCTGCTCCATCGAGTGCCACAAGTGATAAGACAAAGAATCCATCTTTACGGAGTTGATCCACAAGCATTGACTCCGATAATCCCTTAAAGGCTTCATCATTAATTTCTTTGATTGTCGAATAATCTGATGGGACTTCCTCTCTAATTAACATGGTAAATTCACGATTATGTGTGTGCAGTTTTTGTCTCGTTGTTAACTCTGCGAAATTATGAGGGTCGATTTATTTATTCACTGGTACTAATAAAATTACTGCACTTTGTACAAGTATAAAGTATTTTGCACGCCCCTCATTTACAAGATATTTTTGTCACGGGAAACCCTACAATTGTAATTTGCAACCTTCACCATAATAGTTGGCCCCACCTGAATTCTGCAAAGATTAAAGTGCTGCCGTGTTCTCGTTCGAATCCGATCCGGCACAAAAAAATTGTATTTAATATTATCACAACGCACAGCAGCATAGCACCTGCACGCAAGTAACCCATGAATGCTCCTCTACAAGTTTTAACATGGCTTTGCCTATAGTTATTAAAGTTCAAATGAAAATGCAAGTACCACTTGGCTCAGACAGCAAGTTGAATGAATTTGTTTCCATTCTTAGCCAGACAAAATAGTTTACAACAATGAATTTATTTAACCAAATAGTTATCTTACAGTGCAGTCACAATACAAGGACATAAAATCCTATTCACTTTTAACATGACACCAGGCTCATTTACTAATGAGCGGCTTCATCTCAGGGCTCGCCAAAGTGTGCATGGGAATAAAGAATTATTCTTGCACAGTTCCAACGGCGTTAAGGTAAGGACGGGGATCATTGATTTGTGCTATGTCGTTTATGAATAAATTAGTTTCACAAATAGGACAAATGATGGTCTTTCCATCGCTTTCAGTCAACCTATAAATTAAGCAAATTGTATGAATTAGAAAGAGCCAAATAAATTTGAAATGAAAGCTTTCCTTACTTCAGTAGTTCGGTTCTAATAGCCGGAAATTCGCAAGAGGGGCAAGCAGTCAAGTCCTCCACAATAATATGTCGACCCTACAAAAATATTTGGTTGCAATTTGCAATATATTAAATACGCTAAGAATCTACAAGTACACAACGACTAGCACGTACTGTAGCAAAGCAGAATGGTATATTAGCCCTGCATTCCGGACAACCTAACTGGAAATTGGAAACAGCAAACTGGCAGTAAGGGCAAGGTGATGTTTGGTCGGGGGCGTCTTCCAATTCCACTTTCCCAGACTTCCTAACCATATTCTCAAATCGTTGTTTATATTTAGGATCTATTTGAGAACGATACTCTGGTTTCATCAAAGTGTAGCAAGTGTTCATAGCCGATGCTTTCAGATTTGCCTTTTGACATTCAATTACGGTTGTTGTCAGCAATTGAACAGCATCTTTGGACACAAAGTAAATTACAAATATTTACTTTTTAAAGTTAAACTTTTCTGAGTGTCAATTTTCTTACGTTTAGGAAATCTCTCGACTGTATTCGCAAGTTGAATTAATAATCGTGCAGCAGTATCATGACTTCCACGCAAAATATGAGTTCGGACCAGCATATAGAAATGCAAAAAACTCAACATTTCCATTATATCCCTTGGAGTTTTCGTTTTCTGAGATCGTAGTTCCAAACATGTTGTGACTAGAGTCTTATGAGCTGATTTGTAATTTCCATTTTTTTGCTCTTCAAGACTGACAATAAGGGCTGTTTTTGAAGCATCCCCTAACCTCCTTGCACTAATGTAGAGATTTAATAAATATTTCGGATCCTATAAACAAATCAGAATTATTATGAACAAAATAACAATTACAAATATTATGTTGTACGTATTTTTGACAATTTACCTTGGGATAACCGTCCTTCTCTCCAAGTAAGTATTCAATGAAATATCGCATTGAGGCTTCGTCATTGACGGCAACGGTTGCTTCTGTGAGAAGTGCAATTACTTCTGCTTCATCTGTCAAAATCCCAGTTTGTGAGGCCTTCATTAGCACTTTAAAAGCCTGGAATAGAATAGAACACAATGACTCCAACAAGCATTAGGCTCAAGCAATTTTAAGTAGACCGGGCAAACTGGAAGCTCACTTTAGTTGGATTTCCAGCTAACAAAAAATACTTTCCGGCCTTGAAGCTATCTTTGAGACCATCAAAATGAGCGGCAACTTCTTTAATTCCAGGCTTGAATTCTTCCAGCACACCTTTCCCAGTAGGGTTTGCCTCCTCCGATATCTCTTGTGCAATAGTGGCAAAAAGCTCTGCTTTCCCATTCTTGAAGGCCAAAGTGACAGCGTCCTGATGGCACTTGGATAAAAGAAGAAAGCGGATGGCCGTATCAATATCGTTGTGTTTTTCAAAGTAACGAGCAATTATTAAGCAACCGGCCAAGTTTCCGGATTTTTTTGCAATGCGAATTGCGGCGTCCGCATTATCAGCGGCGGTGTATAGTTTACATGCGTTTTCAGCATCTCCAGCTTGTTCATAGGCATAGGCTGCATCTTGAAGGCTGCCTTCACTTTCCTTGGCCTGAATTTAATAGATACATTAAAGCATTCCAAACGGTTATATGTAATTTTAACCCACCTTTGCATACTGAAGGAATATTTTCTGTGACTGAATATTCGGCAAAATCGCGGTAACTCGATTCCAATCCTTGAGTCTAATGTACAAAGATGCTGCACGATCCCATTCCGCGCAGTGCTCAAATAGATTGGCTGCGTCATTGTAGTACTAGTCACATAAATCCATTGACATCAGCCTTAATTGCAAAATAAAAAAACTGCCTGAAATTATTACTGCTTACTTTGTTGCCTTCCATTATTTCTGCGCATTGCTTCTTTTGTTCTTGAAATTGGAGATTTAAAGCAAGATCTGAACCCCTTTTTAGTTGTCCGCATCGTATACAATTTCGTGCCAGTCCAGCTTCACATTCGTTTAAATAGCCTTTGCCTTCTGGGGGGCCATTTGAATATTTGTATGCATCTTCAAACAGTTGCAAAGCATGCAAATAGTTCCCACTAAAAGTGTTGTATTTTACATAATGGCTCAGAAATAGATCCACCGAGAAGCATAAATATTTTTGACTTACTCAGCTTCCTGATGTGTTGCATACTCCCTTGCCACTTCACAAATGTGCTCTGGAGCAAAGTCGTGTGCAAGAGTTAGTGCAGACTCCCATTGTTGTAAATCACACCTCATATGCAACGCAGCGTATTTCTGACTCGAGTTCAGGTAACTCTTCTCGGCCATATCAAAATCACCAAGGATTAGCGCAATGTGTCCAACTGTAAGTTGCCAATCCTCTTCAACTAAAACCTCTTCCAGACTCAGCACCATTCCCGGGTTGTCAAGCATTAAGTACGCTTCTATTGCTGCAGAGAGACAATTGGTTACAAAAAGTTTTGAAACCAGTCTTTGCCATGAGTGAGATACGGGTATAAATTAGAACATCACCGATTTCAATTTCCATGCTCTCCAGTGCAGCTCTAGCCAACACACTCCACAATTCGGTGTCATTACAAGCATTGCAGTAAGCAATTGCTTCTGGGAACTTCTTCAAAGTCAGCAGTCTTCCTAGCTTATTTTTCTGACCTGCTGTAGCATCCCTGTCTCCTGGTTGCTCCAAGTAGAATGAAATTGTTTTACTAAGGCGGCCGCTGGAATTCTGCGAATGAATCACCCCGTCTCGTAAGCAAAGCGGCTTTTGTTCTAAACTTTGAAACACTTCGAATTCTCCAACGCTTAGAATTTCTTGTCCCAAAGAGACATCATGCCATACCAAAAAAACATTAACAGTGAGACGGTCCCTTGAATGCGTTAAAAATATATGCTTAGATTTATCGTCGTAATCCCATAGTACTCCGTCACAACGACTCGGAAAGTGTGGAATTGGACGAATGCTATCTTGGGGCTAACAGAATAAAAAGGTTGATTATTTGCGGGCTAGTTAAAAGAAAAGCCAAACCAAATAAACTAGACTCGACTTACAATATCATAAGAGAATCCTTCATTATTTTTGTCAATCAGAATTAAGTTAGCACCAAGAAAGTCGGGAATAATACGCTTCAGAGCCACCTTCGTCGGAATTATGAATGAGTGCACTTCTCGCCATGCCTCCAGATGAAATATTTTTACAATTCCATTCTAAAATAAACGCAGCTGATGTAACTAATGGTGCTTTAGCAAATACGCCGGTAGTAATTAAGACGCATACTCACATCACCACCATAGATTAGGCAATCCTTCGTCAGAACTTGACATATTACGCGATTGAAGCCTTTGGGGCTAGCCTCAGGAAATGTTTTGATGTCTTTTTCTTCTAGACCATCACCTTCAATCTGAAACAATTTAAAATTGCTAAACCTCGTACATTATATACATCGTACATACATTGTTAATGACTTATCACACTAACCAAGTGAAGGAACAGCTTCTCTCCACAACGGCAAGCCGCGTACTCTCCGTTGAGTGATACTTCGTGAACATTTGAATTGTATTCTTTGACCATGACAGGTGTATTAACCATGTTGTCAACAACAGCAGCAATGGAATAATACCAGACTCTGTTGTTGAGTGCTGCACAAAAATTGAATGGTCCAACTGCAACCAGAGACGGCTCAACTTCTAAGCTCAAAATGCGCTCTTCAACTAGAACATGATGTTCTTGAAAGGAATGGAGAACTAGATCAGTCAGAGAACTCATCTGAACTACATATGGGCCTCCCGCGTCTCCGAGTAAAGGAACTGCTGTGAGATAAATATGCAGATCCCCGACTGATGTCAATAGGGCTAGTAGCTGGCCATCATCACTCCATTGACATCGAACCGCTGGTCGAATTCTTCCTTCCTCTTCAAGATCAGCCATGCTGATAATGTTATTCGGGTCAGCGGCGTCTCTAATCTCCACGTCATTATCTCCAAAGCACACAGCAATCTAAATGTATAAGAAACAGAATTTATATGCGTAAGGCATTCCAAACCAGGCTTCAATTGCACAATGAATAAATAAATGACCTTTGTATATGTACAATATATGTTGTATGTTGTACCTTTGATATAGAGTTACAAAGCGCTGTACAACGAAGTGGCTCATTCTTCAATTCCGTCAAAATTAGTTCCGTTCCAATTTCTCTATGATGTGAAGAAATCATTACGATGAAACCTGCCGAAAATGAAGCCAAAATATAACCGTCCCCGTGCCAGTGATGAGACACAATATTGCCGTAACGGGATTGGAATCCAAGTTCTAGGGGAGTCACTTGTGAAGTCTCTTCCAGTTTTAAGAGATAAAGCGTTTTGTCTCCAACAATAACACTGACCTAAAAGTATTAAGAGGAAAACAGGAAAATATGGTGACTACTTTCGATTGATTTTTCTTATTTCCTCACTGTGTTATCCACTCCTGGGTTAGATTGATCTTCCTTAATTTGCCCAAATTTCAAATCGGAAGGTCGAGCTCGCAGTTGAATTGTTTTAATGGCATCCCCGTCCATTGTATTGATACTCATCACGTAGTCTATTGTTCCCAACGCTAATACACTATCATTTGACCAAGCAGCGCAAACAATTCTCTTGGTATGCTTACCAATAATTGGGACTTTCCTGAAATTATGTAAAGTTTAAAAGGTGCTCGGCAAAATGTTATGTTCTTTGCATCACCTCAAAGTCCTGTGGTTATAAATTAAAATGTTCCCTTTGCTTGTCGTGTAGGCCAGGATTTTCCCAACTTTTGACCAACATATACAAGTACCAGGATCTTTAATATTTGATTCAATTTCTGTTAGTCGCTTGCTGTGAGATTCCCAGAGGTAAATCACACTTGTTCCTTCGCACATGATAGCCAGGAAATCACCATCTTCGTCCCAGGACATACCAGTGCAACTCCTGCCAGATAAAACCCAGCAAATTAGTTTGATGGCTAATAAGGAAATAGAAAAATAATCAGCATACCCTGAAAGTGTAATTTGCTGGTGAATATGTCCCTGACGATTGTGAATAAAAACGGTCGGATTTCCATCCTCTGCAGAAGCTAAAAGTGTGCCAGAGGACTTTTGCCATGCGGATAATACTGCACTTCCAGATCCATTCAGCCCATGCTTGAGGGAGAAGACTCTCTAAGAAAGCAATAATTATGGAATATGTAGCAAGTTTTAGACCATAAAAAGTAAATAACACAAAAACAAGTTGAAATTATTTTGTGATTATGTACTTTGCATGACGGAATCCGATTTGAAGAACGAGAATCTCTTGGAGGAGAAGATCGACGATGTGCTAACCTCATGGTTATTCAATCTACTCGGTCTCACAATTAAAATAATACGACCTCCATCGCCCTCATGGGTTTCTGAAAAGTAAAGATAAGAAAGTAATGCCAGTCAACTCTAGAATGTTGCTTCAGTCAGGAGAACAAAACTATAATACTATATTGCTGACTAATTGAACAATAGCAGTCAAGTAAACTGGTATTGCCAAGGATTAACAAACTAGAAACGACTGTCTGTATACTCTGACTTGCCTCTTAACACCAAATGGCATGTGTATCACATAACCGGTGCTCCTCGTGTTCTGTTGGGGTCCTAGCCAATTAACTAAACCAAATATACAAATATCTGCGCCCTTGAGCAACTTTGAATGAATGCGGAAATAATTTGACTCTCTGAATCGGGTAATTCCTGCTGACTGGCCGTATTACACCTTCACGTGAATATTTTCCATAGCACGACATGACACGGCAATCAAGATTATTGATTCGCAAACTTCTGTCAGTCAAACCCCGAATTCTTTCTTGCACGGCATGCATAAGAAGGGAACACAATTCGGACAATTCCACAACTCAGACGGAGCAGGTGAAAAACCCGCTGCTATGAATTTGAATGTGTAGTTTATTTATGCGCTTAGGCGGGGAGTGTGGGAAATGAGAGCGGATTTAAACTTGTCCCAGTGTGTCACAATTCATTCAATTTCTCAGCCACATTCAAGCCGGGTCAACTTCGTCAATTACCCGTGTCTTCTAGTTCTTCTTCCGGATATCCAGGTCCACTTTTAAGTGGCGACATCGTCGTCGGCTTGAGGTCATGGCACGAAAACGGGTGGACGAGGAATTGGAATTCAACCTTCGATTTCACCTCATCCTCGGCACCGGGATTTTGGCAAGGATTTGCCTTTTCGCACTTAATTGGACTACAACGTTCCAACGGCGTGTAGAAGTCTCGACTCCCTTAAATTCGTGGCTCTCTGGTATGGTTTAATTTGTAATTTTTAAGTTACAGACAGTAACATTTAATTAGGGTACGTCTACAGTTGAAGAAGGGCTCTATCTGATGAAGAAGGGAATTTCGGCATACAGGGGCGACACTTTCCATGAAACTCCGTTGGCTTTGGTCGTAATGGATCACATGGTTCAGCTTCCACCATTCTTCCTCTTCAGTATTTTTACATTCTGTGATTTATTGACAGGATTGATTTTAGCAAAAGCCGTCCAGATTTCAAGGCTGATTTACGTGAGTACCTATGGTATAGTATTGTATTGTGCACCTGTTAGTGTAGTATATAGAGTATACCTACATGTGTTTACTTCTTTCTTAAAAAATTAATTGAATTATATTGGGTATTTTAGTTGGGTGAATCGCAAAAGAACTCGCCACACACAAAGAAGTCGCCTGAGCTTCTAATCAAGGCCAGTGCAAAGTATGGAGAAATGGTATTGATGTGCTATCTTCTAAATCCATTTACAATTGCTAGCTGTGTGGGTCAAACCACAACTGTGTTTGCAAATTTGCTGACTTCCATTGCAATCTTCTCAATGCTTATTGGTAAGCCACAACTAAATCCACAATATTAAAATACATGAAGAAATGCGCTAAGATTGAGTTCATTTCTTACACACCTCAGGTGATAGACTTGGGTTTGCAATAACACTTGGCTTGTCAGTCTACCAATCATTGTACCCAGTGACTCTGCTATTTCCCGCCGTCTTATGTATATACAACAATGAAGTCAGAGAAGTTACAAATGCACCCCCGAGAAAAGGACATTTATTGCCAAACCCTTATATTTCTGCCATAAAAACAGTTCTTGTGTTCGCGATGACGTTAGGCTTCCTGCTTTACATGTCATACTTCATAGTAAACGGCTGGAAATATCTGGATCAAACTTATGGATTCATGTGAGACCTGATTCAAACGGTTTGAGTTAAGTTTAAGTGGATTTAGATTTTATCAATTTGTTATAAATTTGACAGATTGAATGTTCGAGATCTCAAACCAAATATTGGCCTCTTTTGGTATTTCTTCACGGAGATGTTTGAACACTTTCATTTGCTCTTCATATGCACTTTTCAAATCAACGCTTTTATTTACGTAATTCCGTTAACCATTCGTTTCTACAAGGAACCACCGCTCCTTATCTATTCCTTCTGTGCTCTCATGACGATCTTCAAGTCATATCCTTCAGTTGGAGATGTTGGATTCTATTTGTCACTTCTTCCAATGTGGACGCATTTATTCCCATGTAAGTTAAATGCTGTACAATTGAAAATGTATCATTATATTAACACCTTGCATTGTTGAAACGAAGGATGACTTTACCATGTAGCTTACATCAACATCTGTCACCCTGTCCTCCCCCACGATAGCAAGGTTCCACTTAAAAGTTAAAATTTCTATTTATAGTTATGCAGCAGAAGTTTCTGGTTTGCTGTTTCTTCATTGCAACTTCAGTCCTTGCGCCGATCCAGTGGTTTCTGTGGATTTATTCCGGTTCAGCTAATGCAAATTTCTATTTTGGAGTCACCATTGCCTTTGGAACTGCTCAGGTGAGTTAAATTTTAATCAAATTATGCTTTTACCCCAGCGCTTAGATTTCTATTGTCTTCAACCCGAAGGTGCAATTATAATAAAATAATCTAATGTTCAGTGGTCGCCTTTACCGCAAATTGATTAGAAAAGATCTGGGATAGCATGGTGTTTGCGGTTCCCGGTAAACTATGAACGAAGGGATCTGATCTGCGCAGGTCAATTTCCTTTAGGACCGAGGTGGCTTCTTGAAACTCACCTTAACTGAATTGGTTTTTTATTTGGTTTTACAGATATTTCTGCTGACTGATGTTCTTCTTGCTTATTTAAAACGAGAGCACTACCTAGAACATGGATTTGTCACAGATTCGAACGGCAAGCCGAAAGGACTCACGCTGATGTAGAATTCTCAAATCCAATTGCAAACAAGAAAGTTACAATTTGTGATCAATATCTTTAAAGAGTTTCATAACCAGTGTCGTGTTGCGCAATACTTTTGTGTGCTTGAATAAGGATAGCATGCAACCCTTTAATTTCTAAAACTAGAACTGAACTTACAATAATTGTGATTAACAGCAATTCATCGTACATGTACTATTCCACTAAGTCACACTCTTTGCTTATTACCTAACTTTAATTGGCCGTTGTATCATGATTATGAATTATTTAAAAGGTTCTACATATCGGTTAACTGACAAAATTTGGAAAGTTTATACTATTGTTTAGCATTGAAAATAAAGGCAATTTCTACGAATTTAAATGTGGCGTCATGTGGGGATTTCTTTAATATTTACAATGCGATTGTTTTATCGCATCGCTTTAATAAGTTTTGAATTCTGTTCAAGTCAAAAACTCCGGAATAATTAGCTACAAGGAAACCAAGTCTGTAATTTTTATCAAAACTACATGAATAAATCTCATCTCGTTCATCACTACACTGGAGGACTGGAGGACTTGACTGCTCCTCGCTGCAAGGACAGAAGACACTTCCCATGCAATTGTTTTCTGCTACAACTATTTCAGATACGGAGCCTTAGTACATTGCATTTAATATTTAATACGGCGAGATTTGATATTGGCAAGGGCATACTATAAAGTATATTAACAAGTATTTTCTCTGGACAAAAGACCAAAATATCGGTGTCGTTACATGCTTTAAAGGATGATGAGCAGCAACAAAAGACATTTATTGCAATTCTTTTAAGGAAGAGTATTATTACGCAAGGTTATTAATATGGCATGTTATTACAAAACCCTTACCAAGACAGAAGCTAAGGGGTACAACAATTCTAACGCAACGTCTCTAAGAAGCATGAAGCATTTTCTGTCTTGTTTTTATAATTATGTTGAATTAGTTTTTGCTTGTGCTCTTGCTGTGCGAGGTAGAGCTAGATTCACCGCTTTTGCTTTCTGTATTGCCGCTTTCATACTCAAAGACATTAGGCTCGTCTTGAAACAGAAGTTCGGATTAGTACACAACATTAAATAATATGCAGGCATTACACAAATCATTGCCCCAACCGTTGAAAATACTCCTGATCCGCTTTTTGCATAAGAAAAGACGAATGTTCCTGCACGCGGAATTCTGCTTTCGATAGTCACGAATGAGAGAATTCAACAACGGATCTTTCTGTTCTTCTTCGAACCAGAGTTTCTAAAACATGACCCGAAAAAGATGTTAATTAATGCACAAAATATATTGCAGGAAATTTATAAATGCACTAGGCAGTTCTGTGGCTTACTTTCGACTGAAATTTGGGGTAACATTCGTGTGCAGTTTTACCCTTTGCAATTAAATACGTGTAAATGAATGGTGAAAATACAATTTGTGCACGACCGAAGAAAATCAAAAGTACAAGGGTGAGACCCAAAAACCAGATACCAGAGACCACTTCTACGCCCACTGCAAAAATTGCCAAAGTTGAGGTATGTAATAGCTTTAAGCTTTCACAGACATAGTGCTTTCGCTTTGCTGTAATGGATATTTCTTACCCGTCGCAAATCTGTAGGATGAGAATCCTAGAATTATTGAGTAAAATGCACTCAAGCACAGCTGATAAAAGTAGAACGGCCTGAAATTACGAGCTCCGATACAGCACCCAAAAAATTTGCTATGATGATCGAACTCGGCTGCAAATAATGGGCGAAAATTTATGTGCTTATATATTTGTATAAAGCTATTAACGCCGGGATAGAAACGTAGCGAGGAATAATTTCTAACCAATACAGTGGCCACATAGTTCGCAATGGACGGTTCTTAAGTCTTTGAAATGGTGGCAAGTTTTACAGTAGTTTCCATACACCTGTTCCCCAAAGTAATCCAGCCGCTTTAAGGCTTTCCCGGAGCCCAACTTGGCAAGCTTATCTGTAAGAGAAGGTTTTAGTTACAAAATCATAGCACTAGTCTCCAATTCAGCGTTTAACACGCAAAAAGATTACAGTATCTTGTTTCTAAAGCCTGAAGATCTTTATCGAGAATAGGCATGGCTCCAGGATCTGCCACCATGACTGCGTACAACAGTCCCACCCCACTGAGAGCAAACAATAACGCTATCGCAGGGACACATAGCCAAAGCGAGCCGGATTCCATGTATTCCATGCACCTATACAAAAGTTTTGATCAATAAAAAATTTTCATAACTTGAACCGTGCTGCTGGAACTGATTTAAATACTAAAATACTGCTACGTTTAACACAAGATACCGTACTCATTTGTAAGAAACGCTACAAAAACCAATAGAAGATGTGCCGAGAGCAAATGAGCTCCCACATTGCCTCGAAACCACTGCCAAAGCGTCATCTCAGGCAATTTGTATTTATAGGCCTGTGCATTCTCTGGATGAACATCGGTCTTCTTAAAAAGAAACCATCTAATCTTTGCCCGTTTTTGTTCGGGTATACTCTGGTCAAGGTCTTGGTCTTGAACAGAGGTTCCATGCGATGTCGCATCGAATGATGTCTTAATGGTGAATGATGGAGTGGCTGGATGAGGATTCACTAGTGGAAGATTAACTACTGGTTTAGCTTGACGACTATCACTTGCGGAGTCCATGTATTAATATTTCGCACTGCAGATCAAACTCCTTGGATAGTGCTGGACGGCGCGGCGTGAGCGTCTGGAATCGGTTCTTTTCCTGTAAAAGCGAAATATGGTTTAGCATCTGAGCCGATTTGTTTGCAAAACAAAAAAAAGGTATTAAATATACAGAATAATACCTAGGAAACGAGTTATAATACATTGGATATATTAATGTAATATAATGTATTCACTTTCATTGTGTGTAGCACACGCTGCTGCTTCGCAGCAACCTTTGCGTCCGGTACTTAAATTAGCTGCATCAAATATTTCGCCCTTTTGGCCCCGTGTGCGGCCGAAACGGAAGAGAACTAAATGCTCTTTCGACCCTAATATGAATTGCTTTCGCAATAATTTGTTTGTTTGTTTGCCCCCTCCTTGCCGTGTCACGGCGCCGCGCCGTTAGAACAAGCAAGAAGAACAAAATCCCATATCTGTGTTAAAATTTACCTTTCGACGCACCCTCCTTCACTGAAGATTGACCCCAGCCGCCGATAAATCCTGCTTTCTGCACTGCAATAGCACGCCACTCCGTTGTTTTTACTTCACAAAATCAACAAAACCTCACAAAGCGAAATAAAAACTGTTTGTACGTACGCGTGCGGATACGCATGAAATAATTGGTCATCCCCAGCACCGACGCGACGACGACGTGGTGCTTTTCTCATTTGCTTGTTTGTTTACGCTTGCGCCGTGTCATGGCGCCGCGCCGCGCCGCGCCGCTAAAGCAATTAAAAAGTGCAAAATGTAAAAATAACGCAATAGAAAGCAAATAAAACAAACGTCGGACGCATGGAAGGAAGGAGGCAGATAATCCCTTTAAATAAGTGTAAGATTGTGTGTATTTCACCTTATGTTTATGTTCGTGTTAAATCAAAAGTTTTGACTGCAAATGAGTCGAATCCTCATTCTCAAAAAAATTTGTCTAATGCATTTATATTTCATGGTGGCACGAACTTATTGAAATTTGAGTTGAGTTGATTTATTTATTCCTGTGTTATGAAATAAGTATCGCCCGCTCAAGTTTAGAAATGACAAATATATCAAGTAGCAATGCTAACACCGAAATGGCAATGACATTAGTGTTGGGCTCTTTAAGCCATTTCTGTCTTCAATCGACCGATTCTTTTGGGGCGAGATGAGGTGAAGAAATTCGGATTGCCAGAAGCAAGCGATTTGTGAACTGCACTAGCAAATTAACGTGCCATTCAAATTAGCAATTTTGTGTCCGCAGGAAGGTGAGTTTGTGTTTCATCACTGTTTCAGTGTGTTTAAGTAAAAGAACTTTGTTTTGTATGTCATGATGTCCCTAAAATATGGATCAGTTCAACTTCGTTTTTGACTATAATGATTATTTATTGTAATGTTACTAACTTGTGACGAGAAATATTGCAACATAATACTTTTAATAATTTACTTCCATCTAAATTATGGAACGTTTTTTCCGGATCAGCGAGGCGTTGTTAATCGTGTACATAATAAAATTACATGGAAATTAATCTGTCAATAAAAAATAATAGCACACACGCAAGCCTTTGAGGTTGCGGCGACTTTCTTCGTCGGCTTGGAATTATGGTACTCTGGTTAGTCGACACGCGATCTTTGATTGCAGCACTATGCAATTTAGCATTTTACAATGAAATGCATTTAGCCTGAATTCAACAATGCAACACAATACACTCTACAACAGTATTTAGCTGAAGTTGTAGGCTTGGTGAGTAACCCTTCAAAAAATGTGAATGACATGATTTCCAATTTCCAGCCCAATGCTTTCAAGCTTATTGAGCAAATATTGCTTTTTATTGCCAGTTTTACTACTCATAAACTAACTGCACGCAACTAAACTTGTTTAGTACAAGAATTAATGCAACTTTACTTGCTTCCCACTACTGTGTTTGGTTAGTTTCAGTTTAGTTTGGTTTGAAGAGCACCTGAACAGACTTGAAAAATGTATCGATCCCTCTTTTCAATTGAAAAATGTGAAGTTCACACCTTGAAATTGGCTTATATGCATACAAATATGACTCGTGCAAGACTTTGCGGTTTTGTAGATATTAATACAGATAAATCCAGATTGTGCCATGTATGCAAAAGCACCGGCTGGCTTTCGCCACTTGCGGGATCGGAATCTGATTGAAGTTGTGTTTTTTTCCACTGGATGAGATCCATTCTGTCACAATAAGTGAAACAACATTGCAATATCAACACACAATCAAACAGATGGATTTGTCATACCTGGTGTGGGATCGAATTGATCGAATGGATTTGGAATGTCCTATAAATTCATAACTCTCATAATGACAAAAATTAGTTCACAATCTCTAACCTATTCTAGACCTTCTCGGCACGACCTTAGTGGTTTGAAATGGGTAGATTTATCATCGCGTTGGCGTGCCTCGCCGTTGTTTTGATTACAATTCCCCAGGTATGAAGAAGTGTGATGTTTATAAGTTCACTAAAAACTGGTAAATATATAAATTTCATTTAATTATGGTATGCATAATAACTTTTAGGAATGCAGCTCCTTCATCTTTGGATCTCCATTTCCTGGAGGTTAGTTGTTCTAGTATCAAGTACTAGCCAATGTTTGTTAAAATGTTAAACATTTGTAACTTAACTCATTTAGATATTGTTAATCCGGCTATTTGCGAGCGGGCTTGCAGAGACAAATGCTATAACACGGGTTACAGTGGATACGTAGGAGTCCCGGGCTGCAATCAATTCTGCGATTGCTCATATTATTTCGGCGGAAGAGGTGGTTTCGGATGGGGATACCGCAAGAAGTGATAGGATTTTATCCCAAATTTTGCTCGTAAAATCGGATTCCAAAAGTGACGAAATCTCAATAAAAGCACAAATTTGCACACATTAATTTTGCACATCGTTAAGGGTGTAGTAATTATTCTTGCATTCAAATTACTTGTACAAATCTCTTACCGGTGCGGTGCGATGCGAATTTTTATGTTAATTAGAACCACACAAAGTATTATAAGACCTCCCCATTTATTCAAGCAAATAGGCATGCATACTGAAAGAAGAGCTAACCATTCACACACAATGCATATGCATATACACAAGATTTAAGCATTTCAGCTAAGCAACTTAATTTTTGTTGTTTTGCTTTCCACTCCTCCGTGCTGAGCGGCACCGCAATAGAGAGTCAACATCCGATTTTGTCGGTTGTAATTTATCCGGATATTGCGCCTGCCATATTCGGATAAACGGTTAAATTTGAAGCATATCTGAGACTTCCAAATTTGTTCAATTTTTAACAATTAACAAATGTTGTAATTAGAGAACTCAATAATTATTTTGTGTTTCGTAAATAATACTTGGAACCCAAAATAATCTCACAATTTTGCGTCAAATTGAATTTCGGTTAATTTGGCGTTGTATGCTATGCTTGGCTCTTCTATGTTAATTTCCAATATCCGGATAATTATCCGGATATTCGTCTCCCAATAATCGAAATAATTAAACGATATACGCATATGGCAGAAACTTTCGGTTACTGATTCCCTACACCCAACTCTGGACTGTTTTCAAAACTGCACGAAGGTTGTGCACAAAGATGCAATGCAGTAGAAGTACAAGCAAATTCGGCCGCGGTCAAGCTTAGTTTTCCTTATTGTTACAACAAAAAAACTGGTTGTTTTATGTTCAGCGTCAGCTGTTTGACCTTGTTGCGCTATAACGTACAGGTGCTCACATTACATAACCTCGACTTCACTAGTGCGCAATTTATGTAAACAAAACTTTAGATCTGGAAAATTCCTCCAGAACAGTTGCAAGTTGCAATGGTAAAGATGATACCAGTAATCCATACTTTGTGCTAAATTTTGTGTATAGAATATTTTATCGTAATTCAAGCAAATCATAATAACAACTGTACACACAATGAGAACTCAATTTCCATTAGTGCTCTTCCACAGAATAATTAGAAAAACTGAACACCACTGCTCAGTAGGATGGAAGTTTAATCGTCTCACATCAACAGCGTATGTGACTGCAAAGACGTCCATGGCGCAGGTGCAGAATGAAACAAAACATGAGTCGCGAGAAACAACAGCCGATTGGCTTTCGTTTGGCCAATTTCAAAGTGAGCTCATGTCGCATTTGTCCACAGTTGAAATTCTGCGATCACTATTTGTCCTCAAATTGTGCTCCTTTGATTTTATTGTGGACAACAGCATGAAGGTAAATTTTGAATGCGTGAACCCTTCAAATGGGCACTCCAGTAAAATATTTCAATTTAGTTGAGAACTTTTGGACTATACGGCAGGATTAACACATGCACTGCTAAAATTTGAAATATTATTTGAAACAGTTTATTCAATTATACAAAAAATTGGGGATTTTTGGAGAATGGCCGGTGAGAAAAACTTTCTTCGATCAATTTGTAGGCGGTGATACGGCTCCTAAAATGCGAGAAGTAGTGGATTCAATGCAAAAACGAGGGCTAACGCTAATGTTTTGCCCTGTAATTGAGGAGGACGTTGAGGACGAGCGTTCTCCGAGGTTCGCATAGAACAAATTTAATATTAGTTTAAAACAATATTTTAAAATCTGATTTAATCCGCCATAGCAAATTCTACGATGAGAATTTCAAAACCCTAATGGACTTAATCGAATTCACATCAACACTGGAGAAGAAAAACCCGATTTTGCAGCTGAAACACACTGCAATCATGCCTGCACTAACTTTGGTAAAAGTTGTTTACTTTGCACGATTTCCGCGTCACAATCTTTTCTGAATTTAGCTCTAATTTTATGCAACTTTTAATTCATTTTAGGAAGAAGTTTCTAAAGAAATTAATGCTCGAGCCAGGTATTTCGAACCCTTGAAATTGTCTCGTGTGGTTAAGGAAATTGCGGAATCAGTAGAAAACCCTGCGAAATTTAA
>JAAXYW010000558.1:0-34432 GCA_036851895.1 Orthonychiurus folsomi | reverse complement strand
TGTCTGAGATTTCACTACTAAAGCACTACAAGGGGGAGGGTGGTATCAAAAAAGTCGGAAAATATCACTACGTAATATGTGAACGAGCCCTTACGGGGGTTTGACCTCAACCGAAAATTACATAGGGGCGTATGGAAAAACCTGGCAAATTTTTCTGCGAATTATTTCTGACTTTATTTCGGCAGCGTACGATATGTATAGCCTAGAATGGGGGGAATTGACCCTTGGGAGGTTAGAATTCCCATTAATTGTAATTTTGCGAGCCATAAAGTGAAATTTGTGCCAAATGTCTTTGGTTGCTAAGGAATATTTTGGAAATCCCGTGAAGTGTGGCCCCACCTTGTAGGGAGAAGTTTGTTTACGCATCTTGGCTAAATAGTGCGCAACGCAACAATAGCGACTCATCCACAGGTGCCGCACTGGAACTGGACCCAAAACATTACGGCGTAGATTCTAGCAAGGAATTGAAGGAAAGGACCGCCATGTTGTGTCGGCTGATCTAGAACCTAGAATCGTTAGGTACTTTTTAAATGGAAATTTCAATTTGTCATTTGCCTTGTCAGCTTAAGAGTTTGCACTCTGTCTTGCTTTTGTTGTCAACCGACACTGATTATTACTTAATTAGTGCACTCAAATAACGGTTTTGTTCCCAGGTCCCCTCACTGAATTCTTGTCCAACCCTTCCGTTTTTATTCATTTATGATTCGTCGTTCTACAAATTACAATATTAAATTGCGATGAGCTGGAGAGGCAAGAGAGAAGCAACAGATGAATACAATTGGCGAAAGAGCCCAAAAACTGATCATTCATCGCAAGATCAACCTTATCCTAAGCGAGTTCGGGTCAGCCCTTCCACATCCGCAGTCGTTTACTCCTCATCCCGTTTCCAAACAGCGGAGAGGTCAAGGCTACGCGGTGGTCACAGTGCCATAGGTCGAAGCAGTCAAAGTCATCCATATCTAAATGAGGTTCAAGAAGGAGCATCGCACAGCAGGCGTAGGCATGGTGTCATCAATGAAGTCCAGACTTCAGTGACGGGTCAGGGTCATTCATCTGGAAGAATCACTCAATTAACTAATTCTCCAGGGCATAAGAAGGATTATGGGTTTGAATCATCAAGGTGAGTCGTCGCCTGTATTATAGGTTTTAAAACATAAGTACGAACTCTGCTTCTGCGTCACTTTAATAATGTCAACATCAGTAATAAAAGCTGTTACTGCATAGTACTCTTTACTCAGTCAGTTGAGATTGAGATTTTTTAACCCTGTTAAATGCTTTTGGGTTTCAGACCAGTTGTTGGGAAAGAAGCGAGTACTTTGTCACTGCAAATGTTGAAAGAGTTTTTGAAAAAGGACCCAGACACTGTGATTCAAGAGCTAGGCGTACAAGATGGCGCATATTTTAAACTAACAAATGACCCTCGGATTGACACGGACATCTTGACTGCGTTTATACCAATTCTTGGGCAAAAGATATGTGCTGACTCGTCACTGAACAATCTTAGAAACCCACTTATTGCACAGGCTTGCTCTTCTTCATTTCTGATCCAACTTAAAGATGCATGTCTGCGGTTGCTGTTGGGGGACTTTGCAAACGCCGACTCAATTAACAACAGGTACCCTATTTATATTTTGCCTATGCAATCTGATTTGATTGAGGTAGTGGAGATTATTTGTTCAACATGTTTAATTATATCAATAGTTTGTCAGTGCTGAAGAACATGCAAATATTTTACCAGTTTGTGGCTGAAGCTATGCCACATTTGGCTGCTGATACATTGGTTCAAAATATAATTGATTGTATTCTTGTACTGAATAAATACATCGCAACATCTACTTGTCCAGACGGAATGCGTGAATTGCACGCAAAATTCCTGGGTTTGCAGCAAGATATTGAAGAATTCAAGAAGCGAAGAGAAGTTCTTGCAACGGAATCAGCTACTAGAAACGGTAACGGAGGAATCCCCAAGTTCAAAATGTCACTAGCAGAAAAAGAACTTAGAATGCTGCGACCTCCGCCAAATGACTTTAGAGGAATTCCTGTGATTCCAACGCCAGAGGAACTATTCGAATCACGGCGTCCGTTCTTGAGACCCGCTCTGGAAACTGGAAAATATCCATCAGTAGATCAATATCTTGATGTCCAATACCGTTTACTCCGAGAAGATTTTGTTGCACCACTTCGTGATGGTATACAGTACTACTTACAAAACAGGTATACATAAATAGCATAATAATTCCAGCAAAATGTATCCATAAATTTGATTTATATTGTACGTCGCAGGCATGGCATTGCTACAAGCAAGAAAAGAACGCCACTCGGAACCGTTCGCATTTACAAAAATGTTAGAGTTCGATCAGGTCTCAATTTCCCTGGTGGATCAACAGTGACTCAAGCATTGGAATTAGAAATGAACTATCTAAGAAACATCAAATGGGATAAATCCAAGCGCTTGCTTCCAGGGTCATTACTGCTCTTAACACGGGATGATTTTGAGTCGATTCATTTCGCAATTGTGGCCAGGAGGGATCCAGCGGCTCTGCGAAACAACGGCACTATTGATGTTACATGGGAAGTTAATAAACCTGCATTCCATCCGAGTTACACATATCTCATGCTGGAATGTGAAGTGTACTTTGAAGTATACAGGTATTTTGTCACATCCAAGATCCAACTTAACTCTAGGTTTCTCTAAATGATAACTAAAAGCGTTAAATTCTCAATTGTGTTTGTCTAGACATGTGCTGCTTACTCTGAAAGATATAAGGCTTCAAAATTATCCGTTGGCTCGGTATATTGTGGACGCCAGTGTACAGCAAAACCCACCATTGTATATGCAGGACATTGGTGAGAATGTGATTGACATTGGTAGTCTAATGACTCGCAAGCCAGACGATCCTGAAGGCATTCCCATCAGAACTATTGAAATCCTAAACAAATCATCTTGGCCTACTGCAGCGGAAATTGGAATGGACGAATCGCAGTTTGAAGCATTCCAAGCTGCCCTCACTACTGAGTTTGCTATAATTCAGGGACCACCTGGAACCGGCAAAACGTTTATTGGCATTCAAATTGCCAAATTTCTACTAGCAAATTCAAAATACTTCCTCCCCAATTCGGAAATTAGTGAGGAACCGCCCCCGACACATACATACATACAACCCACGTCCCCACAATTTGTGGGCATGTATAATGCAAGAACTGATGAATCCAATGAAACAACTGCGGAGTTTGATGAATACACCGAAGAATCTAATAAAACAACAGAGGAACCTAACAAAACAACTGACGAATCTAATAAATCAACTGAGAAATCTGATGAAACAACTGAAGAGCCTAACGAAACAAACAGACCGGTGACAATTGTATGCTACACAAATCATGCTTTAGATCAATTTTTGGAAGCCATTGTGGACCTGATGGAAGAGATGGGAATGAATCCGTTGGATCAATTAATTCGAGTGGGCAACCAAACAAAGTCGGACCGATTGAAGGATTTGGGTCTGTACAAACGAATGGAGATTGCAATCCGGGACGGAAATTTGCCTTCTGACTACTTGATACAACATGGTTCTATTGCACGCCGTCGACGTTATCTGACATTTAGAAGATACCGTTTAATGGATGCATTGAAGGGGCTTAACAACCTAAGAGGGATAATTGACTGGGGGAGTCTTTTAAGTGACTGTTTCCATTTCACGAGCCTGACTCAAATAGTAAACAAGAAAGAAGGGAATGATGGCGAATGCGCAAATCCTAGATGGGGTTTTGTAGAAAAACTCATCAGCTCAAAATACATGCTCGGTTGGATGGGAATGTGGATTGAACCCATTGAATATGGAAATTTTAACGAAAACGACTTTATGCGCTCAATGTTCAGAAGAAAACACCAGTTGACTATAACAGCATGTAGATCAATGGAAACTGCACAATCCGTGCAAGAGATTGCGAGCGAAGAGGACATTAATGAAGATGAAGAGTATGATTTGGAGGAAATTTTGGCAAACCGAATTGAGGAAATACACTTTGAATCTGATGCAGCGCATGAAACACGTTATAATTTACCCTTCGCTCTAAGCCAGGAAAGTTCTATTGATAAGATCAGAGCATGCGAGAGACAGATAGGTGAAATCAGACGTGAAGCGCACGGTCGTGCTAATATGGATGAAATACATAATTTGAAAATAGGTATTACCAGATGGAGAAATATGGGCGAATTGGTCAACAGTGTTACTAACGCTTACCGGAGTGGATCAATCTATTTGGAACCAGTCACAGATAATCTTCTTAACAAGGTATTGCGTCCCTCGAACCCCTCACCAAGGTCTCCTTCAGAATGCGGTGAACGCTGGGCTGTGTACTTTTACTTGGTGGAAAAGCTGAAGGAGTTGCTGGCATTGGAAATAGTCAGAACGGAATCCGATTTAGTTGAGATCAAAGCTAAATCAGAGGAAGTTGAGAGAATTGGACATGCGATTTTACTTCAAAGAGCAAAATTTGTTGGAATGACAACTTCTGGAGCTGCCAAGAACAGTGCTTTGGTTCGACAAGTCCAGTCTCAGCTAAGTGAGTACAGCCACCATTAATCATCCAATTGTCCAATTTTAACAAGTCATGTCATGGTTCTAAGAAAGCTGTTAATGTGTGCTTTGATTGATTAGTAATTGTGGAGGAAGCCGCAGAGGTTTTGGAATCTCAAATTATTACTAGCATTTCCGAGCACTGCAGGCACCTTATCTTAATTGGTAAGCATTCATAGTCTAGATATTTGTATATTCACATCAGCTATTATAGTACAACTCTCATTGTGCTACTAGATTAAAGCCAGAACACACAAAAAGGTATTTAATTTGATTTATTGATAATTTTAGGTGACCATCGCCAACTACGCCCGCACACTACAGTGTATCGACTTGCCAAAGATTATAAATTGGACGTTTCACTTTTTGAAAGAATGGTTAATAATGGTCTAAACACCCATGTATTGAAAGTGAGTAGTAATATGTAATGGCTTACTTCGATATTACTTCGATCGAGTCCTCGAGAATTGTCTGGTTCTATATAGATACAACATCGCATGCGCCCAGAAATTTGTGAGTTGATCGTTCCCACTATTTACCCTAATCTCCTAAATCATCCATCTGTCAATGAGTACCCACATATTCTTGGGGTCACCTCCAGTGTTTACTTTGTTACCCACACCGAGGTTGAAAGCGCGGTAATGCAGCCAGATTGTACTCACTCGCATTTTCTATTTCTTTGTCATAAACTTTTACTTTTATATTGTAGGAAATGGATTCCATTAGCAAAACTAACGATCACGAAGCAGCATTCCTTGTTCAACTTTGTAGGTATCTGATATTACAAGGATATTCAGCAAATCAAATCACCATTCTAACTACCTATATTGGACAAATGTTCAAAATCAAAACCGTAAGATTGGAAGCTCAATCCGCTAATTGATATGCATTTGCGATAACAATGGTATAATTTTTATCAGATTATAAGAGACGTACCAGTTTGTTTGGGTGTTCGAGTCAGTGTAGTAGACAACTTCCAAGGAGAGGAAAATGATATAATCCTGCTCTCACTCGTTAGGAGCAATCCAGAAAATAAGATTGGATTCTTGAAAACTGACAACAGGATATGTGTGGCCATTTCTCGGGCTAAGTAAGTACAGATGAATTTCATAAATGTGAACTGGGGTCAATTTATGGAATGTTGATTCTATTTATTAGACAAGGATTTTACATCATTGGGAATATGGACTCCTTGACAAAATCTTCCGAGACGTGGCAAAAGATCAATGATACTTTGCTAAGGAGGGGTAATGTTGGGAATAAATTGACCCTGAAATGTCAAATACACGGGGTACTGACCCAAATTGCAACTACTGGTGACTTCTATAATGTTCCCGAAGGAGGGTGCAGCCGAATGTGTGAAACTGGTCTGGATTGTGGCCATTTGTGCACTCAGATGTGCCACGGCTTGGACGCTAACCATCAACAATACAAATGCGAATTCCTCTGCAAATTATCCTGTCCAGCTGGTCACGGATGTGTTTCGAAATGCTCTATCAAGCCATGCCCTCCGTGTCTCAAAACAGTGGATAAAACCCTCACATGTGGTCATAAACATCGCATGAGGTGCTTCACGAAAGAGTCTGATTTTAAATGCTCAACACTAACGCTTCGAACTCTGGCTTGTAACCATGTCAAGGAATTGCAATGCTGGGAAGATCACATTGCATATAAATGTGAGGAAAAGGTGATGAAGAGTCTACCCTGTGGGCATCAACAAATCTCAAACTGTTTTGAGATTGAACCAGATATCCTGTGTGTCACTAATGTTCTGGTCAAAGTGAAGGATTGTGGGCATGACGTAAATGTTTTCATGCTTCGAATTATATTTACATTGTATTCTATTACCTTTTTAACTATTTAATCTACGCTACTGGACTAACATTCCTATTTTATAATATTTATCAGTTTCTTGTGGATTGTCATCGTTCATTGAATCCGGCCAGTTGGGAATGCATCACTCCTTGTGACACCAGACTAACATGTGGACATTCTTGCATCAGGAAATGTCACACTACACGCGATCCCCAGCACAAGGAGTACAAATGCAATAAAGATTGCGCAAAGGATTGCCCGCTGGGTCATCCTTGCGTCCCGTCTAGTGGCAACCATCAACATAAATGCCATGCCGTATGCCCTTTGTGTGAAGTCTGGATAGAGGAAAAGTTAAAGTGTGGCCATATTTATTCATTCCCATGCTATCAAACTCGCATCCGGGAATACATTACGGCATTCAAATGCGAATTTCCATGCACACTCACGTTACCTTGCGGTCACAAATGTAAGCAGAAATGCCATGAAGATTGTGGCCCTTGCCGAGTAAGTAAATCCAATAATATAAAAGGCAATAGACATGTGTTAACTCTAATGCATTTAATCTCTCCAGGTTCCTGTTAAGAAGAAATCAATCAACTGCTCGCATGAAATAACCGTGAGTTGTAGCCAGGAAGCTGAAAAAGGTCTTTGCAATCAGTATGGAGATGCATGTGTAGTTTCTTTATGTGGCCACTCTGTGAAAGTCCCTTGTCGTCGTGAAGATACAAGTAAACATCCTATGGAATACCTTTATTTCCAGTGTACACCAAATTATCAACACTTATTTCAACAGTTACTGCCGAGGAGTGTATGGCATATTGTAAGGAACCGTGCGACTCGCTATTGTTCGTAGACGACGTTGGGTGTGAACACAAATGCACTGGTTCGTGTTCCTTGTGCTTCCAAGGAAGGATTCATGTCAAATGCAGCAGCAATTGTGGTCGGATTTTAGTTTGCGGGCACAGGTGCTTTAGTGCTTTCACTGTCCGTGACATGTTAACATGTTTAAATCACGTTGTTAACATTATACGACAAATAATTTCAGATGCACACACCCATGCTCCGCGCTTTGTCCACCTTGTAAGGCAAATTGTGAAATGAAATGCAAACATTCAAAATGCAAACAATTATGTGGTAAACCATGTTCTTCGTGTAAAGTAAGTGCAAGGGATTGAGATTGGTGGTGGCTTCTTCTAACTGTTGAGAAAATTCAATTTACAGGAGCCTTGCACTTTCAGTTGTGAGCACTCAAAGTGCACTAAGTTATGCGGGCAAGAATGCAACCGAGTTCCATGCTCTGAGCCATGCAAAATTATACTGGAATGTGGGCATCCATGTGTTGGCCTTTGTGGAGATCCGTGTCCCCCTTTATGCAGAATATGTGACACAGAACGACTGACCGAATATCAGTTACTTTGCACTGAGGATGAGGAAGACGCCAGGTGAGATGCCAGACTGGATCATTTTCAGTTTCACTTCACATGTATTCTGGTGTGACACTCTTTTCTAGATTTGTTTACTTGGAGGACTGCGGCCATACCATTGAGAAAGAGGGATTAGACATGCACATGAAATCCAGTGTGGTGGAAGGTGGAATCATTATGAAGAAATGTCCACGATGTACTGCCATCATATGGAATTCAGAAAGGTATTGGGATGTAATCAAGAGATGTCTTCAAGACGTCGCTTCAGCCAAACGCAAAATATTTGGAGACAGTGGGTCCGTTGTCAGCAAAAGAAGGAAGGTTGTGAGAGAATTGATATCTCTCAATTCATCTAAAAGCCTGGAGCCTGATCTTCAGCAATTCAGAGACTATCTGCAGAGTAAAACTCTCTCAAACTACCTGGAAATAAAAAATGTCAGATTAATATTTACAATGATTATAAGTTGTTATATTCGTGCACTGCATCTTGTTTCCTCTCATTGCAGATTAACCAGTACGAGTTGCAAAGTATCGATTATATGCTGGCTTGGATGAACATGGCTAATCAAAATTTGAGACAAGCACAATTGAGTGTCCAATTTAAAAAGGAATTAGAAGACAGATATCAACACATATTCAGAATTCTGGAAAAGAGACAACTACCATTGAGCGCATTGGAAATCAAACAAGTTGAGCAAGAGATGGATCGACTTTCAGATTTTTGGCAACTTTGCCGTCGAGCATCTGTTCCTGATTTTGCTACTTATTCTGTGAATGAACTGTTCAATGAGGCGAAAAGTTTAGTAAACAACATTCAACCTTACGACTCAGTTTCGAAGCAGCAGCTTTCAACTATTCTGAAGGTGTAGTAGATTCATATACCTGTAAATTGCATCTACTTCCGGGTTGCATTAATTTGACTCTCAACTAATACCTTGCAGAACATAGATGCGGTCTTGAAGACAAAGCTGGATGATGCTATCATAGAAACGCGTGAGGTTTTCAAGGCTATAAGCTTTGGAGCCAGTTGGTACAAGTGCCCTAACGGTCATTTTTATCAAATTGGGGATTGTGGCTTGCCAAATCAAGTTTTTGCTTGTCCGGATTGCAAACTTGCGATCGGCTCATCTGGAGTACAGCATGTAGCAGCGGCGGGTAATATTCGTGTTGCCGAGAAAGGTCAAGTACCCCAACTTCCGGCGAAACCAGATTTCTTAAATTGATGTTCGGTGTCCAGGTCTATCTTTACTTTGATAATTTTAACTTTTCTTTCTTTTCTTTTCTTGTAGCTTGTTAACTTAAGCTAATGCTATTTTAATTTCATTATGTTAAAAGAATATCAGGCCATAATTTGATTGTCAGTTTCATAAATCTTTATGAGAAAACTTTGCTGCACATTGTTAACATTTTGTCGTTTTGCAATTAAATTGAGATTGCAGGCATTTGGATTAATTTCAAACGCGGCACTGATTTGATAAGTAGAAGGACATTTGATTTAGCTTACATTCGCATACTCTCGGTAAATCAAGATTTTGAAAGTCCGTCCAAATTCTTGTTCTTACCGCAAGTTAAGAGGTACGAAATGTGTGGTTACCACACCGTTGCCCCAAAATGCAACTGAACTACTTGAAACTAACTGATAAACGTTTATCAGCAGGCGCGTGGCTGACTGCAAAAGGTTAAATTATTATCAATTATCTTATCAAGTTTTTTAAAATCTTTATTATATAACGGAATCTCATGTTTCAGTTAGGCCATATTATTTTGCTTTGAGTAGTAGTTTTAGCAACATTGAACAATCTGTTTCACCCATCAACCATGAGAAATAAATCTCAGTACGAAGAAATTGAGCCGTCATTTGCTCAGAAACGATCTGCAAAACTCTTCAAATATGTATCCTCGGGGATTGTGCTAACTTGTGTGTTGGTTGGCACAATTCTTGCTGCAACATCCACCGGAAGATCTAAACCTATTCTTCTAGCTGGCGAAGAAGCACCTGGAAATGACCCTGACCTTGTAGTCGAGCTTGACAAAGGGAGTGTTCGCGGATTTAAGCTGACTTCAAGAGATGGGCGGGAATTTTTGGCATTTCGTGGGATACCCTACGCCAAACCACCAGTCGGAAAACTGAGGTTTGAGGTAGAGCTTTTGTTACGGAAAACATAAAGTTTGAACTTTGCAATTAACTTCTGCGTATGGCAATTGTAGCCAACTGAAGATGGTGACCCTTGGGAGGGAGTGCTCAATGCAACAGAATTTGGACCTGAATGTCTGCAAGTGTCTAAGGGAAACCTAAAGGGCTCCGAGGACTGCCTTCATTTGAATGTCTACACACCAAAGGTAAGAAAAGGAATTGAATTGACATAAGCAACTTTACCATTACTAAAGACTCTAAGATCCTATTACTATATTGTAAAAGTTACTACAATATGTGAATTTACTTCAGCTTCGGCACTCGCTTACCTTTTTTGATATTTTAAATGCCTGCAGGCATTTAATGACCTACAAAGGAGGCCCAAGTTTCCAGTCCTGGTCTACATCCATGGTGGAGGGCCAAGTGGAGATTCCAGGCGAAATACGGGAGAGTATTTTATGGATGAGGACGTAGTTCTGGTAGGAATGAATTACCGGATGGGAATTTTTGGTGAGTGAGCAATATAATGCATAACATAACCGTTATTTTGCCATGTGTTTTCTGCTACGGCCTCCTTTATCTCCCTCACGTAGGTAATCTTAATACAAACGACTCCGAGGCAAGAGGCAACCAAGGGCTCCGAGATCAAATCAAGGCTCTTGAATGGATCAAAGCAAATATTGCAAAGTTCGGCGGTGACAGGCGAAGGGTCACCCTATTTGGTACGTCCAAAATCTCAAAATTATACCATGACGTGTGCTATACTAATTGTATAAAGTATACATAAAAACTAGGCAATAGCTACGGCTCAATGGGAATTGCAACCCATTTGCTATCTCCAATGACAAAAGGTAACACAATTATCAAAATTTCATTACTTGTTGATTGTTGAATCGGACTGAAAACTCTGCTCAGGACTCTTTCATCAGTTTATCTGCCAAAGTGGTCATGCGATATTCCCCGACCATATCCTGCTATCCCCTTTCCGCTACGCAGCCAAACTGGGAGAACTGATGAACTGCACGGATACATCAAATTCCAAAACGTTGGTTGAATGCCTACGAAGTGCAGATGGCGGAGTCCTTGCTGTACAGGCAAGGAAAGTAAACCGAGAAAATGGGAATCTGATGTCAGCGAGCACAAACGTTTTCACAACCACTGTGGATCCTCAATTAGATGGTGTCAATGAGGATGACGTGTATTTACCAGAACTTCCATTGGATCTACTACGCAGTGGACAGACCAAAGGAATGCCAGCTATGGTTGGGGTCAACCGTGCGGAAGGATTAGCTCAGAGTGTATGTAAGTTACCTGAAAATATGTGATTGCCTAATTGGGTTTGATATTAATGATTCATAAAATTTTGAGCTGTAGACTTTAAATTGGATTGTCAAAGCATTTATATTTTTTCTGGCTTTCAGTGATTCTCCTGACTCCACAATTAACCCAAGCCTTTAATGAAAATTGGGAAGAACAAGCCCGGGTGTCCCTTAGCCTGCCTTCTACCAACACAACAAGGGTATTCGTGAATTCTGCGCGAGATTTCTACTTGGGCGGTAAACCGATTAATGAGAGTTTAAGGGATAATCTTACAAATCTATATTCGGATCGACTTGGTATGCACCCGGCACATGTGAGCGCAGAATTTCAGCTTCAGTCAAACAGACGGGGTCAAGAGGTTTACCTGTATTATTTTTCACACGAAGTAGTGTCTAGCTATTTGGACCCTAATATTTTTGGCATGGATGAGGCTGAAAGGAAAGAAATGGGTACGTGTACGCCTATTGTTGTGTTCTGCATGTCTCATTTAATTAAGCGATTCACTATTATTTTTGTCTAAAAAAAGGTCCAGCACATGCGGATGAACTCCAATTCTTGTTCCCGTACCCTCCATTTCCTTTGATTCCGACGGATTCTCCGAACGCGAACTTTTCCCGAATGATGGTGCATTTATGGGCAACTTTTGCAGCAGATGGGTAATTATCAAATATATTTTGCAACATTTTTAGTCGAATTTATTATTAACATTTACCAATCAACACTAATTTCTTAGAAAACCAACCCTGGACAAGAAAAGTGACCCATCCTGGCTTCCGATTCAAGAAAAACCATACGGTTGGTTCCAGTTGGACGAAGTTCCTCAAATGGTAAATATATTGGATGACAGAATGGCATTTTGGGACAAGTACAATTTGTCAGATCTCTATGTTTCTGCGAGCACAGTTGAATTATATAACTAATTTCCATTGCCATCAAAGCACAAGAGAACTGTTTGTAATTCTCAAATTCTGATTACCCCAGCAAAAAGCCGTGTTTGAAACCTTTATTTTTATAAAAATGTACAAATCCATTCCATGTTTAATTGTTTCCGCCAACTATTAAATATTTCATCTCAAGTAAAAAATATAACTTCAAATTCAATAAAATCTCATCTTCAAATTCCATTCATATTGGCGATTTGATTAATATTTAATCTTCTTTCGAACTTCCTCTGGAAGGGGCATATCGATGGTTTGCGGTTGATACCCATTCTCATCTGCAATGTACTGGGTAAGGGTCAAAGTGCCGTCTTTGCTAAAACTTGTGAATGCTCCTTGATGAACCATGATTTGATTGTCGGTTCCAGGATTTTTGAGAAATCCGGTTTGGTACGCCGAGCTCCCATCCGGATTAGTGTATTCCCAGTAGAAATCCCCATCACCCGAGTGCGGTTGAATTTCCCTTTGTTTTCCTACGGGACCCTGGGGTCGAGCCGAACTTAGGGCAACAAGGGCCAGGAAAACGAACACCTAACAAATATTTTCACCAACAACAAATTTAAGTTCAAGTTTACTAGTATGAATATTCAGATTCGCAAAACATCCTTACCAAGTGGGATTTGTACATGTTGAAATGCTCAGGGATCACAAATTGGATGATTTCAAGTTGAGTGGAGTGGATGAAATGGCCCACATTCCACTATGATTTCAGTCCTATTTATTCACTTACAATGCTTATGTTATTTAGTGTGTTAATTCACAGAAGTGCAAAAGATTGGGTTGGTAATATCGTTTGTTCGCCGTCTGTCTTCATTCATATAACATATAGCTCAAATGCATTTAGTTTTTGCCTTTAATTTCCATCAAATTCTGTGTTCGTCCATTTCACCGTGCTGGCAATGGATAAAAATGTCGTGCCTAATTATTCATAAGTGAAGATGCGACTTTACTTTCAGGAATAACCTTGTAAGGACTGGTCTGGTGTATTAATTAGCCCAGCACTCCTACTGTTGTGCTTGGACCGTCGACGACATTTTGTGGTATTTCATGCATATTCGTGCCAATAATATGCATGTACAATGGCACTCACTCGATCTTTGACTTTACACAGGGCAATAATTTATTACCCCGTACGTACGTATACAACTGATTAGCAAGTTTGGTGATGAATTTTTAAATGTCATCAAGTCGCGTTAGGGTTTGGGTGGGTGCTAAATGTTATGAAAACAACATACCAACTTTTCTCTGTAAACAGGATTCTTAAATACAATTTAATGTAATGCAAGAATAGAGGCGAAGGCCACGCCACACAGACGCGAACTTAACCATCATGCAAATTTTGGAGTCAAGCTTGCCACTTGCAGAAACAGTAAAATATTTAATTTTGCTTCCGAGATAAAAACAAATTGAGCAACTTTTCAATGCATGCATGCATACATGTATGGCAAAGGGAATCCCAGACTGTATGTGGCTTCGGTGCATTGCACTTTTTAAAGTCGTTCGTAACTTGACAATGAATAAACATACATAATTAGTTAACTGTAATCACAGGTTGGCAATTATAATAGCATACAAGTACAAGTCCAGGAAATATTGAAGCCACGCGTTGCTTTCTATGAATTTTTCATAAACAAGTTTGTAAAGCAAAGAAGCTCTCATTTTTAAAATGAGTCAATTTTTAACCTTGAAACTGTAATACAAATAAAAACAAACGCCATGTTAAAATACGAAGTTTCCTTTTATTTTCAGTTCAACGCTAAATAGTTGGGGGTAGTATGTCACACACATATAAATAGTATTACGTTACAATTTAGTTCTAAAACACAATGTAAACTGACCATACATACACACCAAGAAAAAAAACAAAGTCCATAATAAAGTGTCACACACAAAAATCCACACTATTAGCTGAAATGCCAACAAACTACGAAGACTAGAAACTAAAAAAAGTCTACTCTAAATAACAAAAAAGCTGCCTTGAATACATCCAGTCAAATTCATTGAATTAATTCCTGCCACTACATTATTAGTGATGATAATTATAATACTCATACAATGTACAGTCAAACATAAGTCCAATACGTGGCGTGGGAGAAGCAGGATTGCATTTGAAATGAGTATAGCATGTCATAATAATAATTTATGAACACATTTCTTAGAGAGATTTTAACACAGGACAACTGTAGTGGCGTACTCAACGTACATGTGCTTGACACTAGCACACACGACGCAGGGCTCACAAAACATGGCACAATTAATAACAATGAATATTATTATAATTAGGAAATTACTTTGTACAAGTCTTCATTTTGAAAACAGAACCAGCCAGCTTCCGGCTGGCTCAGTAATGTAATGTAGTGCTTTACAATAGCAGCCAAAAAAACTAATGATTGTTTAAATCAAATCGCGCCACAATTAGCTGAGCTGCTTCAAAATACTTCGTCCAAAGACTTCGGGACACCAAAATACTACTCAATACATGTTAATTTTGTACGTTAATTCCTCGTACGTACGTACATACATACATCCTGACTCCCATATCAAATGCATTGATCAAAATAATTCCGGGGAATTTCTATTCAAAAATGACTTGTGTTTCCTCTCCCGGGAACCTCGAGAATTCGAAATATGTGCTTGTGAAGTTACTCGTTAACGTTACGACACGAGACATTAGATTTACCTAAGCGTGTAGTGCCGATGCCGGTGTAGTAATCAGTCGTTTAAGCAAAGAAACCAAAAAAAGAACGATCCAATAACGAATTAACCCTAGCTTAAAATGGGAAAATCTTCCCTAACATTGACATGAAGACAGGGGTGAATAATTTAATGACGGCTATGGCCTTGCCGGCAGAACCCTCTAATTTGTTATTATTACTAGCCACAGTTTTATTGACGTCATCCGTCGGCGGTTTCCTCTTCGGAGCTCTACTCGTGGGAATTTGAGGAGGTTGAGTTGGTGGGAACGGGGCTGGGGTACTGGGACGGCGGGGTGTGATCGGGGGTTGGGGTTGAATGATACCGAAGTCAATTCCACTATTACTATTACTTCGGTCCTCATTGCCCTCAGAGGGGCTCCCACTTTGACCTTTGTCCTTATTTCGGATACCATTTCCGGATTTCTCACCAGAGTTGATGTGAAGATTGAGGGATCCGTCCCCGTTATCCTCATCATCTTCTCCGGTGTCAATTTCAACATCATCTTCTTCGATCCCGATGCCGGGTAAGGGATTGAGGATCGGGGGTGGGGTACGATTGGGTGTGAATCCAGGCCGTGTGAAATTTGGTGGGAAGGACATGATTGGGGGTTTGAAATTGATTCGACCGTCTGGATTCTCGTCTTCCCCGTCATCGTCGTCAGTTGGGAAGTTTCCGGAACCGGAGCCGTCTCCGCTTCCCCCAAAATCGTCGGAATCTGGAAATTGAAATGTCAATTACGGTAAATGATGGACAAAATGCACCTAAACAATGTTTTGGGCACAAAACAGTCTAGCAAGCAAACTACTCAAAGAAAATTTTGAACCGAAAGTTCGAAAGTAATGAAATACGACAATACTTAAATTAAAAAGTTAAATCACAAAATACACACACTTTAAAAGGTCCACTTTGTACAAAAACCAAAATACAAATTGCGACAAGCCATAAGAAATACGGTTTTTACTGGCTAAAACCAAGGTATTTTCTGATCATAAAATGACAAAATGTTCTGTGTAGATTGGTGACTTTAAAATTACTAAATAAAAAGCTGTGCAACACGTGGGTTGCCCTGTATTAGAGTAGTAAGTATCAGCCAGCATGACTGGTTTTTAACCAATATTACGAAAAACCGATCTGCGTTGCTTTGCTGTAACAAATTATCACAAATCCTTACCAATTTCCGTCACCCACTGAACATCCAGGCCGTTGAAAGCGTTGCGTAATTTATCCGTGATGAGTTGGAGGAGGAGAATCTGTTCCGACACGATCGGATTCGGGGGTCCCTTCCCCATCATAGATTTGAGATCCACGACGACTCCATCCAAATCTTCCGGACCTTTCAACTTCTCAGGTTTCATGATCCCAGTCCCATTCCAGCATTGTTGAGAGGAGTAGTCCTTCGAGATTCCGTTACAAACTTGCTTGGGAAGGACTTCAAAGAGATTCTTGGATTTCTTGATTCGACTCTTGATTTCCCTTAATAATTTTTCAATGGATTTATCTGCGCTGTTTGCAGCCTGAGAATTGTCCACTCGTTGTCCTCCTTGATTTTTGCGTCGGGCACCCGGGGAATGGCTTCCGGGTCTGGCTGCCATTGCGATGGGTGGTGACGTATCGCGTTTTGAAACAGAAATGCTACGAAATTGTTAAAAATTCAGATTAATCCAGACGATGTATTTATTATACATCATTTACCCGCCCGTGTCAATAACGTTAAATATTTGAGCATTGACCTATGTTTATGTTAGAGCTTGATAAATCGCAGAGCACACTTCCAAGTAATATAACACTTGTATTTCCAATCCAAATCCAAAATGCTCACCTTCGGCTCACACGACTCCTCAAAGTGGGTTTCCCACAATGAGTGAATACAGACTGACTCAGGTCATGGCCATTTTCTTGGAAATTCATGATGATTTCGGATATTTTGATGTGGATCGGTTCCACGACGGCCTCAATGTTGTAGGGTCCAAGAAGGCGGTTGGTTTCCCACAATGGGTGAATACAGACTGACTCAGGTCATGGCCATTTTCTTGGAAATTCATGATGATTTCGGATATTTTGATGTGGATCGGTTCCACGACGGCCTCAATGTTGTAGGGTCCAAGAAGGCGGTCAATGATATTTTCCAAGGAGGTCAAATATTCCAGCCAAGGCTTCGTGAGGGCCAGAGTTGAACTCAGACATTTTGTGGTTGTGGCCGTACACAGCAGGATGCAGGGTTTATAAGCTCTTTGTTCCGCACAAACAGGGCAGTGGAGCATAAGGGCGAGTGGGGTCAAGCACTCGGGCCCGTCCATTTGAATCTAGAACAAGGAATTAATTAATTAATTACTACAACCACTTGCTATTATAACAATTATGTGACAATTATTGTCTTTGGCGCACTCGGCGCAAAATTTCAAATTTCCTCAAAAACTGATCCCAGAGAATCCAATTCACCCTTTGCTTAAACAAAATTAAAATTTCCATATTTTTCCTTTGTTTGACTCATTCCCTTCCCTGCATATACGATGCACTAGTAGTACCGAATACGGATTAATCTGACCACTTATTCATGGGATCATGAGCTTGGCGGGTGACTCATTATGCATGTAAATGCATTTGCCGCCTTCTGGTTGGTATATCCGAACGCTAAATCCTAGCTGTAGGTGTGATTGCGTGAGTTTGACATTCAGATCAAACACCACGAAATTAATTCATTCCCTACCGTCGTCGGTGGCGGCTCTTATGTACGTGACTTTCTTTGATTCTTTGAAACTTTCTTTCTTTGCGCCCGGAGAATCCGGTGGAGATTATACGACTGCTAAACACGCATTCAGTCGAGTCGACAAGCTCAATCGATTCAAATTAGGCTAGACTACTAGGTTTGAAAATCGTTAGAAAATCGTCGCGTTAGAGCCCTTCATTCCTTGCGCTGTACCGACACGGAAAGGAAACCGTGAGTTGCTAATTATAAAAAATGGTAACTATTAAGCCCTGACTACCACGACATATTTTGGGTTGGCTGTTTGCCTGCTGGACATCACACTTTTGCAAATTGTTTTTGTTTTGACAGAAAAAAATTGCAAAGGGACCGCAGCTGCAAAATACAAAACATCTTGTCATGTTCATTCATTCTTCCCATATTTGGTTCGTCTAACTATACATCTGGATCTTTATCTTTACCTCCCTCTCTAATTTAATTCTCTTTGTCTTTGTCCTCGTCTCGTCCAGCCGTTCTCCGCTCTTTAAAATCGAGATAAAATATCCCACGTTTAATTAACATTTGCATCGGATGGTGAACACTTGTGTTTGCTTTGCTGAATAGCAAATTCGCGAGTTCGCTAAATGCGAATTCGCAGTCGAACAAATGCCTCAAGAATGCAGATGGTCAACATGCACAGGAATAGGATTACAGCTATTATCATTGCTTAACCCTATCATTTTCTGTCTCCCTTGATGCAAATATTCCCTTTCTTTGTGAATATGCTAGTGTGCAGATTCCCTGGTCAAACGTATTTATTTACCAGTTCGCAAAAATTTTCCCACGTTAACTGCCATTCAGACTGTGCATGATAGAAGCTACGCCACGCTCTACACGTGCAGAGCAATGTACACATCGTAATCTTGAATTTGCACTTCCTGTCATTACGGGGTACTCTTGTGCTGTAAACATTCGCAGAAGACAATTCGCCAAATATTTCTTATCAAAATAAATGTTTTCTTTTGGAATTCAGTGGTTACAATGCGCGGTGAGCAATCCATAAAACTTTTCTTTAAATGGTTGATGTTGAAAAATGTAAAGTGCGTCCGCCATCCTCGCCATCAAATAAACTCGCGCCAATCTCACCTTTTGTAAATTACTGATAATTTTCTCGCCGACGAGTAAACCTTGAGAAAGAGCCCTCGTCGCCACGAAGGATCTCCTCAAACTGGATACGATTTGCCGGTGAAGATCATTCCCTTGTTTCTCATTGATTGTGATCGTCGCACAGGACAGATACGTGTTGTCGAATTCATACTGGGCATTGAGGACTTCAAACATTTTTCGCGTGAGGATGGCGAAGAATTCATTCAATTTTGCCTCCAGGGAATCCCGCCCGTCCTCGTAGTATTTCTCCAGCGTTTTGAATAACTCATGGAATACATTCGCATGTTGTATGTACAGCATTCCGTACCTGGAAAGTGAAAAAGAAATTAGCATGGCATACATGGAGCACGTTTATTCATAGAAGCTGGTAGTGTAGTGTGTGTGCAAATATGAATTGCAAATCCACTATCCGCTGAATGGACCCGCGAACTCAAACACTTGCCGCTGCTCGTCCGCACACATAACTAATTCCATTCAATCCTCGTCCTCAGGACAAGACTACGAAATTGCACGTAGAGCGACGACGACGGCGGCACGATCGTCTACTCGCGGAGTGTGAAGCACCGTGTGCGAATACGAATTGGAATGGCAAATTGCTTTGAAGGGTTTTAATTAGGGATTTAATGAGGACGTCCTGCCAATTATGTGTAGTATCCGCCCGCCACAATTATGCCATTCCATTCACTGGCTGAGAGGTAGGTGCCAATATATGTGCATGTTAACTCTCATTTATCACACAATACAACAATTGTGGGGTCAATTACCTAGCCAATAATAGCCACAACCAAACCACAATCAATGACAATTTTGGCTACAAAGTGTACAAAGTCGGTTGGACTCAAGTTCAGGTCAAGGTCATCCGAACAGTACGGAATATAAGATAATGTGTACTAATTTCATCGAAAAAGGATATAGACTGCAAATTGAAGTTGATACATCATTTAATGGTTAAAACGGCATAAATTATGACCTTATTATGGGTTTGAAAGCTATCAACAGTACTTTTACCTAAATTATAAAATTTTAAAGACTTACGTCCGTTCAAACATAGCATGGAATGAAGTGTGGGCTCCATTCAGCATGGCTTTGAATTTTTCATCAAAACTGGACTTCCTTTCCTTGAACGCATCTGCATTGAAGGTCAACTTGGGCCCAAACCATTTCGAATTGAAAACGGAGTTCATTTCTCGATGAATGACCGAGGAGTCCATGGAATGACTGCAACACTTGATCGTTTTGTCCGCGTTCCTTTGACCCGAAGAAATAGGGCAGGAAGTGTGACTGCTTTTAACCCCACCCTCATCCCCTCCACCCCACATGGGGTAGGATGTAAAACCTTTGCCCTTCAAGGCATTATTTATCGACGAACACTCCCCACCCCCACGAGCCCCCTCCGTAAAACTCCCTAATAACAATAAATTAATTGTTAGTAACACCCAGGCGGTGGTCCGCTCCATTTTCAGCCTTTAATTTTCTTAATTTGATTTTCTTCGCCGTGCGTGCGTGCGGTTGGACGAGCCGTCCGCGTCTGTCGCCTCGTCCTTGATTGTCTTCGTTGAGGTCAACGTCGTGATGACCCTGGGATCATGTCAAACTACTACCGACGTCAGTCTTCACTGGAGCGGAGGCCTTCGTCGCGTCGCTCGGGGTCACGTCCCGCCCGTCAACGCCGTGCGTCGTATCTGTCGATCTCGGCGGAGGTCAGGTCAGGCAGGTAAATGTTCCGTCCGGGTAATATCAGCCTTCACATTATTTCACCGTCAATTAACTTGCAAATCCCTCACTTTTACTCTCAACTGCCACGACTGCCCTTTGTAAACTGAACTGTAAATAAGGATTGACTTTGGAGTGAATGTTTGGCAGGCAAGGCATAGGCAGGCAGGCACCCCAAAAAAGTGAGTGTGTCTGGTGCCCGTGTGTGTGTGTCATTTGCTATAGGTAAAGCATTGCTTGGGATCGCAGGATAAATGCACGCAACGCATTGCTTTGGTATGCCAATTCCCTGTGCTGTGCATTGCTGTGTCCAGTGCAGTGCAGCGGCGACGGTACGGGTACGAGGCTGGAGCGGATGTGCCGTGCCGTACATGCGTGTGTATGGCGAAGGGGAAGACGAGGGAGCGGGGGGCCGTGGGTGCGGAACCATCCTACCATTGGCAGGGACGCGGATTTCCGAAGCCGGTTGTCCCCGGTTCAATACCGGGCAACTTAACATCTTCAGATTTGAGTAAAATGTACAAGCCTAGTTAGTGTGTATTATCTATTCAAATTCGACGGAATTTTTGTGTTTTGGCAATGGTGCGGAGTTTGGGATTGATTACTAAATAATGACCGGCTGTTGTGTGTGTCGGACGAAAATTGCAATTAAATTAGCCTGGGATAATTAGGTGGGTGGATATCGTCATTGTGCATTGCGTAAATCGTAATAAATTGATTGGATGCGCGTGTGTGCATGTGCCTTGAATCATACATTGAATATCACTTGTTTTTATTGGTAACCAATTAGGATTTCCAATTAAAATTACAACAAAAAAATCGGGGATTTAGAGATCGTATAATCCTAACTAAACTAGGTAGCTATATAGCCACTAAAATTATATTTAACTAGTTGAATTCAAAGAAACTACGATTCCAAAATTGAAGGTGTGGAAGTGTGGACTGTGGAAGGTCACGTTAGCCAAAAAAAAAAGGAATACAAAATCCAGCATTTTGCGCCTGCCTGTCGTATCCTAGCTAGACCGACATTGGGTAACTTTAATCATCAAAACTGAAGTCACCAGGACCACCTGGTCCTCCTGCCTTTTTACTTTGAGCCTCATACCAAGATTTGTTGATAGTTCGCTTCATTTCATCATCCCCTTCATCATACATCTTCTTCATTAACTTCATGAGTCCAGCACTCGGGTCATCCATCGACTCCTTCTTGTCGTCACCTTTGGCCCCGAATTTATCCTCTTTTTCCCTTACATCATCCCAGTGTCCACCACTGCCACCCTTCTTCAACATGAGGAGCAAGGAGTCCGCCTTCACTTTAAAATAACTTTTCTCCACATCCACTTCCTTGTTCAATTTACTTATTTGGAAGATGTATTTCCCAAAAGTGGTTGAGACGGACTTCTTGGTTGGAAATGTAAGGGTGACGGCGTCCTCCGTGATCCCATGGTTCTTTTCCAGGGTAATGTAGATTTTCACGAAGCCGGCGGATTGATCCCAAGCAAAATTTGTGACTGGGATGGAGTATGAGGCGGGTTTGGGGGCAGTTTCCGCTTTTATGAGTAATTCCTTTTTCTTCTCCAAGTTAATTATCTCTCCTGCGAGCAGTTTTTTGACGTGGTCACGTGTGGCAGAGGATTCCAAGGTTTTCAGTTCATCAATGTCCATTTGCATCTGCGGTTAAATGAAATCCTATTCATACACAACTTGATTCGTAAATCCCTTGCATTTCATAAAAACAGTTCTTAATGTTAACAGTTCCTGGATTCCTTGTTGCAATACATCAATTTACGATTTAAGAAAAAATTGCCAACTCACCTGTTCCTTTTTCCCTGTTAAAGCCATGGTTTTACGCTGGATAGATTTCTTATTTGAATGTTAATTTAGCCGAGCTGCTATTGTGTTCACCTGATTGTAAATATGAATGTTAACTGATTATATTGTTGCTTTCCTGTTGAACACCTTCTGTGACTTCTGTCGTTGTTGGTTGTCAGTTCAGGTAATGCAATAAAATGTAAGTACGTGTGTGTGTGAACGGGGAATGAGTTGAATTCTAGAAGATTCGAAAACCAGGCCAAAAGGAACATGTGCTTCTCGAGTCTTCCACATGAAACTCAATGACGGGACAATCATTTTCATGTTTTGACAAGGATTGCGCTACAAAGATGACAAATAATAAGCGGGAAACGAATATTTTTCTAATTCAAAATTATACAATTGCCAGACACGACATAAACAATCAAATCAGTTCGACTTTGCTTAAAATTTTAAGGTTAGGATAGCATGTGAATACATTAACTACTGTTGACAATGGCTGACCGAAGTGGTACACCCCCAAGGGAAATGACTGACAACAAGCCCAGTAATCTCACCTGTAAAATCTGCTGCAAATCCTTCAATTTTTCTGGGAACATGAAGAATACACATGACCTTACATTCCAGAAGTTGGGCTCCTCTAAATACCCGTCGTGTATTTGCGTGTGGCACTTGCGATAGGAAATTTGTGAATAATGCTAATTTATCTAGACATCAACTTGTGCAGCATGCAGGTAAGGAGAGGAGAACACATTTGTTGCCTACATATTCTAATTTAGGAAAGTCAGTCCAGACCAAGGAACCTAAATTAGATGCAAGGAACCTATTTAGGTTCCATCATAGGAACCTATATAGGTTCCCGGGAACCTATATAGGTTCTCAGGCACCTATTTAAGTGCCTCTCTGGCAGGAATTAGTTCAACCATACCACCGTGACAGGATCGAAAATTGGGAAAAGCCGAGCACACATGAAAAACCAAAAATTTCCAGCCATCCTCAATAATTGCAAATTTTCAATTTTAATTCTAGCTGCAGCGGACGCAATTGATGATTTTCCATGTAAACACTGCGATCTCACTTTTGAAGACATCCGTCAATTGAAGATCCACGTACAGAGTGAGCATAAGGCAAAGAAAAGGGCTTCTCGCAGTGACAATCCGTCGAAGGATTGTCCAGTATGTGGCAAGCACTTCAATCGTCCTTCTGACGTTGGAAAACATATTGTCACACACTACAACGTCTTTCCATTTGAGTGTGACATGTGCGATAAGAAATTCAAACGGAAAGTTTATTTATCCACGCATAAACGTGAGGTGCATGACGGAGAGAAGTCGAAGAACGTCGTTTGTCCAGTATGTGGCAAAACCTTCAATCGTCGTTGTCAGCTTAGAGAACATATTGTCACACACTCCAGCGTCTTTCCATTTCAATGTGACATGTGCCATAAGAAATTCAAACTGGAAATTTATTTATCCACTCATAAACGGCAGGTACATGACGGTGAGGAGTCTACTGAACCAGCTTTGTTTGAGTGCCAAATCTGCAATAAATGTTTTGAGCTCGAAAAAAGCTTGGCAAGGCACATGACCTCACATTCCCAGAATATCCCCTCACTGGAGTGTGACATTTGTAATAAGAAGTTTAAATGTCGGAGAAATTTAACTCAACATCAACTTGTTGTGCACGAAGGTGAAACTAACAGAAAACTGTTGTAACAGTAATAATGGCAAATAATATCAATTTTAGTATTTTTTACCTACGAGAGAAATGATGAGAAAATGATTCAATTTCAGCTCCTGCAGGTAGAGCAGTATTTCCTTGCAAACATTGTGAGCAGACATTCTTTAAAGTGTGGGATAGAGCTCACCACGTGGAGGAGCAACACAGACGCACAAAGTTCATTGGGCCCGAATTCCGTTGGGCATGTCCGGAGTCCAATTGTGAGCGGAGTTATATTTTGCAGTCGACTCTGAAGGCACGTAGAAAAATCAATTACAGGAAAAGCAGGTACGGTTTTGCTGGCTTTTAAAGACATGCTCTCTTTCTTATGAATCCGTAGAACCACATAAAGGAAGTGCATACGGAGAAACGGCAGCTGACTGCCACGGAAAGGAAGATTGCCAAAGCCAAGAAGAACGCACAGATAGTCCAGTGTTCCGAGTGCCAGAAAAAAATGCGAGCGGACTTCCTCCGAAGACATACAGCTACTGTTCATCACGGAGTCAAATTGTTCACTTCTAAAATATGCGGTCGGTCATTCTCCCATCGCAAGACCTTGAAATTACATAATGAAATCCACCTGCAGAAAGGGATTTGTAAACCACCACGAGTACTCCGCTCAGTAGATCCAACCATAATTATTCCGAAGTCCCACATATCCCCCTCAGACATCAACATTAACGACGTTCTAGATTTGACGAGGAAGGAGAAATTTGGCGTGTATGCTTGCAAAACTTGTGGGAAGGAGTTCAAAAATATTCATGGTTTAAAGAGGTACGCATGGATTCTTTTAAATCTGAATTTGTTCAAGGTTCACCAAGCGATTAATGTTTAGCGACTAGTGTCACTGGGTTTAAACTATTTATTATTGATGTATTAAAGGGCCTTGAGACCTTGCCACTTTGAGATGCTCCATTATTTTTTTTTTGTATTTCAGACATCAACTGACCCACATGGAACTTGAGCCCGTCAAATGCCCTATATGCAGCAAGGAATTGGCAAACGAAACTAATGTCAGACTTCACATTCGCTCTGTGCACCACCAACGCAAGAACCACAAGTCAAAATTCTGTGACCTCACCTTCAGATTCAAACACGGACGAGATGCACATGACAAGATTCATTCTGAAAGTGGGAAATGCGTTGCTTTTGAAGATTCGAAGAACAAGTTTAAATGCTCCTCTTGCTCCTTGGCATTCCCACTCTTGAGCCTCCTCCGCTCTCACGCTTACATCGCTCATAATGAGCACACAACATTCAAATCAAAATTCTGTGACCTCACTTTCTTGTGCCGGAGTACACGAAACAAACATGACAAGTTTCATTCTAAAAATGGGAAATGCGTTAAGAGCAAGTTTAAATGCCCCTCTTGCTCCTTGACATTCTCACTCAAAGGCCTCCTCCGCTCCCACGCTTCCATTGCTCATAATGAGCGCCGAACGTTGAAATCAAAATTCTGTGACCTCACTTTCAAGGGCTGGAGAACACGAAACAGACATGACAAGTTTCATTCCAGTGAGGGGAGGTGCGTTAATCTGAGGACTCATTCTGGAAAGCAAACCCGAACACAAGCATTCAAACAAATCGGCCGAATCAAGAAGTCGCTTCTGTCTAAATTAGCTCAGAATGAGGATCGGAATCTACGGAGTTCGAATATCCGCTTGGAGGTAGAAAATCCTTACGATGAGGTTAGAATCCAATTGGATAGGATGGAACAGACGAATGCAGGGGATGATGGAATATTAACGTTAAAATCAAGTAAAGATGCGTGGTATGTTTGTGGTACGTGTGGGCGGGCAAATCAAGTGAGGGACATCATTCGGATTCATCAACAGAACAATTGCGTGAATACCGAGATCAAAATTGAGGAGGAGGACTGTTTTTACGGGATGAATTCACCGGAGGCTGAGCCCTTCGAAGAATACGAATCTGGTGCACTACGATCGGAAAAGAGCGAAACCGCGATCACGATTGAAGAACCCGCTGGTTTTGCTATTAAGGAGGAGATGGAAGAATTTGAAGAATGTACAGTCGCATCAGAAACCAATCATACTGAACACCAAGAGGAGGAAGTTCCCATGGGATCCTGCGTTACTGGATTGAGGCCTGGGCTAACCAATGACGAGTAAGGATTTCAATTCAATTCTTGTATTGTTTATTGTTTCTAATCGTTTCTGCCTGTATCTAATTGTATTACATTTTGTTTTGATAGGCAGGACCCATTGGACTTGGAATCATCAATGCGAAATGTGAAATCTCCCCAAAGAAAAGGAAAGGGTGCGATTGGATGGGCAAATAAATTTATTCGGAAATTGAGTGAATTGAGCTTTGAGTGCAAAATATGCGGATGTAAATGCGGTCTCAACCGTACCGTCCGAGGACATATACAGTTGAGTCATCCGGAGATATACAAATCTCACCGGTACGAGCCCGATATGAATTTAGAGGAGAATAGAAGAAGGCAGGAAATAATTGCAACCATAGAAGGGCATCCTCGACCAACCGCATCTAAGCAGGAAATAGCAGCATCCATAGAAGGGAATCCTCGACCAACCGCATCTAAGCAGGAAATAGCAGCATCCATAGAAGGGAATCCTCGACCAACCGCATTTAAGTGTAAGCTATGCGGGAAAATATATCATGTCAAGAAGAGCCTTGCCACTCACGTGAACAGATTTCACGAGAAGTCCCTCGCAGGAAGCTATATAGAGGAAGTACACGGGGCAGAGGTTCCAGCTCCAGGATTTAACACAGTGGAGTTGAATGGTCACAAAATCGTGTTGAACGGCTGGGCAAAGGAATTCATGGAAATTGTTGAGGGGGATCGCCCATTCCATTGCAAATTGTGCACTGAGAATTTTGAGAAGAGAAATGCACTTGCATATCACATCCGAAAACACCCGGAAGCTGTCTGTGGGAATTGTCACACTGTTCATAAATGGGATTATGGCATTCATGTATGTATGTAATATAATATATAGTAAAGGCTAAAGGGTGACCCGGTTGTGGGATTGTTAACACTTGTTTTCTTATTTTGATTACCTTTAGGCGGAAACCAACTCAAAGTGTTATATGTTTGTTCCGGGGAAACCTGGAGCGCTGGATACGGTCAAGAGGAAGAAGTTGTTCAAATGCAAACAGTGCGGGAGAAAATTCAGAATTTTGAGGCTCGCGCAATTGCACGTGTCTAAGTCTCATGGAATGGAAGCATCTGAGACGATTGAGAGTTTCATAACTTCACAGGTTGACACGCTCATTGTGGGAGGGACGGAAATCCAGCTCAAAGGATGGACGAGGAAATATATGGAAATAATCGAAGGGGACCGACCATTTAAATGCAGATTGTGTGGCAAGGATTTCCAAAAGCGAGTGCTCCTTCAAAATCACATGTATACTCACTCAGAAACTGTGTGTACAAAGTGCAAAAGGCTTCATGTCGATGACGACGAGGTAGGTCAGACAAGTAGTAAGAAGACTCAAATTGATTTGAATGGGTTTTAAAAAAAAACAATTGAATGGTAGGTGTGTTCAGAACTTGAAGTCAAATGTGATGTGTGTGGTAAACAATTCTCCCATCGACAAGTCGCTACTCACAGAGAATCGGTTCACGCTAAGTCGGTAAGGGAATGATTTGACGTGGGATTTACAAGCCGTCAGAGTCGTAGTGTTGAAATCCTAATGATTTTGTGTTGGTATTCTTCAGAGATATTTATGCGCCCTGTGCGGTTTTAGTGCCAGGAGCAAGAGTCAGTTGTTCCATCATTCCATTGTCCATAAGGCTAATGTAAGCAAATCAAACAATTTCTCAAAACAATTCAAATTACCGTGAGACTTGCACTAATTACTCACTTTGCTCTTCATTTGCACGCAGAAATTTAAGTGTGACATGTGCGACTACAAAACACCTACTCAATCCAGGTTAAATATACACAGGAGAACGCACACGGGAGAAAAGGTGCACCTTTTTTGGATTGTCAATTTTGCTTTTGCTAATGTGAGTGGTTGAATGTAATCATTGTATGTGTTCTACCATTCCATTTCTATGCGACCAATGCCCATATGCTGCGATTTCCTATACCCAATTGAGTGTGCACAAGAAAACCCATTCTGGAAAATCCTTTAGTTGCAGAACATGTGGTAAATCGTTTACAAATTCCATGAGTTTAAGGAACCACGAATTTCGTCAACACGAATTCATTGGGGAAAGCAAGCCAGTTCCATATAATTGTACACTTTGTGAGAAGCGTTTTGTTGGTGTAAGTCAGTAGTAGCACTTTTTGCCCCAAGTTTGGATTTCTGAAGAGTTCCAATTCATTGATTAATTTACATGTTTTTGTAGAGATCTAGTGCTGGAAACCATATCAAGCGTCGTCACAGTGAGCAGCTCCTAGACTCTGATGGGAAGCCGAACTTAAAACAACCACGGGATTTCTACCATGTGGATGAATCCAAACTCCCACCTCTACGCAAGAGGTGGAGAGTGTATGAAAAAGTGCCTGAGATTTCGGATTCAATTTGAATTGTTTGGAGTTTTGAGTATGTGGCGTATGTGAAACTTGTTCTTCTTAAATAATTTATTAGTAGAGACCTGCAAAATGGGGTCCACCTTCTTTTGACACAGGTCACAACTAGTTTTTAAAGAAATAAATTGGCTTGTTTCTGCGAAACCCTTGAAAAAATAAATGTCGTTCCTCTTACTCTAATCAAACGCCCTATCACAGTAATTGATAGGTTTCAAACGATATCGTGCGTAAATACCGACCGACCTCATATTAATTTTTTTAACGGTGCGCCTTTTCAGATACTAAATGTTTTTTTTATTCTCATTTTTCCATTCTGGTAATTACTGTAAGTTCAGTAAGGGGTATACATCATCAACTATTTTAATTGGATGACACATATAGTCTGCAACATTAGGCCTTCGCTTTGGTACATGAATGCCGTACCAGTCAACATGAAATTAACGGTATGGTATGTCACAATGGAGAAGGTTTATCCACAGAATTTATTTGCTAATTTATAAACTAAAACCTAAGCTTGAAATTAGAAATTGGGTGTGCCATTAAGCAATTAAGTCAGATTATAGTGCATATTTTTCAAACTAAAAACCGTGTCCTGGCGTTGCGGCGTAGGTGACGCCGGCCATTCGACTGTGGTATTGGCTTCCTAGCTGGCTTTCCATTATTTCCAAAATTGGGAAACGAGAAATTGCAAAGACGACCGGTGGGTTCCTTCTGTGGGACAAATGTACCTGGAAGGATTCAAAAGGCCGACAAATTATATCAGACGAGACAAATAGCCAAATCACAGAAATACGGCGCAGTGAGTAATCAAACTGACCTGGAGTCTCTTTTGCCAAACACTGAGCTGCCTCCAGTTCGCACTCATTTGAATAAGTTACAAATTGTGTTCCATTGTAAGCGCAAACGGGACTGTAATTCGTAACTACAAACCGTATTACAGTCCTCTGGTTTTTTTGCTTGCACTTGTGCCGTAGTCTCTGTCACAGAATTGACCAATATGATCAAAATAGCGAGAACCCCTTCAAAAAGTTTGTCAATTCGAACACCCATCTTATCGTTACTTCGGTAGGATCAATAGTGTTGAATTCTTCAAGTTATTTGGGGAGCTGATTTTCTGTGAAAAATTAGAAACAATGGTAAGAATACTGATTGATAGAAGTAGAGCAGAGCAATCCGCTTCGTAAGCATGCATATAGTAATTGTTGGATTGAATACAGCCTCTTGCCTCGTGGATTTAATTTCTTACTATAATATTATACATTCCATCCGACAATACAATTTGTACAAGGCAAACCTAGTTATAGTCCAGGTGGAAATCAAGTTTCAATATGAAAAGTGCCAAGAAATAGTTCGTGACGCGTCTCTTATTTATCATTTCTTGAATAATTTATTGATTTGTAGAACAATATATCACTTGGGCACGCATACGACATGAGACGAAGAGATAAGAGATTCAATAAAATACTTCCGGATTTCATGATTTTGGGTACACGTCAATCGTGTGTGCAGCATATTATGCTGTAGGAAAGCCAAGCATGCGTTGAACTTTATTCTGTTTTTCGCGCTAAAATTTCTTCGAATTACACAGGCATGATTCTGTTTCGTATCGTAAATCGTAACAATTAAGTCTGTATGACTTCGGTAATGTGCTCATTCATTTATGTGTGTGGCAAAATCGAAACATATGCAATGTACAATCACCTAAACTCCATAATACAAAATCAGTATGACAGAATTACTGGAATCGTGTAATCTACAATAGCGGCAAACGCAATGAATAGCACCGTTTTGTCTAAAACCCGGAATGACCCAATTTCTACACTCAATGGAGCACAGGATTTGAGGAATTTGACAGTAAATCTAGTTGCACACTCTCGTCTCCGTTTTTTAAGAATCACTATTGATAATTCATGAAACTTGGAGGCTTGATCCAAGATCACAAAGAGGAAGACCACCAACATTGTGTCCAATGCAATACAACACAATGTAAGCCAATACCCCCCACGAACTTTGAGTAGGACAAAATTGGTCAACACTGAAAGTCCAATGATCCCAGAAATTTGAACCGGCATCAAAATTGTGGATATACAATCATTTGCATGGTTGACCATTAGCTGCATGGCCCTGTAATGTGCAAACCAGCTCCGGTGACCTTGGAGGATTGCTGATGTTTTGGATTTCTCGGTTCGAGGCCTACCAAATTGGAAAATGCCAAAGGTCAAAAGTCATATTTTATTAGACGCGTATACTGTATACTACGAATCTTACATCAGTTCAACCACCAAATCTATTCCAATGAATACAAATGGCATTGCGAACGAGAAGTAAACGAAAGAGGAGCCCGTCAATTCCGTCGCCATAATGAATTGGATTGCGGCGTATTTCAGATAATTTAGAATTGAATAATGGTGCCATATAATTGTGCCATCTGAAAGGATCTTCCTGACTGCAAATTGGCTGCAATGCAGTTAGGAAATGGAATTCGCATTTTACTGTGAATAGAACCGTTACTGTGAAGCTGATTAAAATGAAGAGGGCAAAGAACATTTTCATGATGAGGCCACAAAAATCATAGGCCAACCCATTATGCTTTGCAGCATACAAATCTGTAGATAAAAACTTTTAATGTGTCATTGTGAAAAAATTAAGGTGATTTAAAACCTAATAATGTTACCATTGAAGCGTAAAGTGTAGTCGAATGCCTTTATTCATGAGCGAAGGAATTTCATATCGTTTCCACATAGTGTGAAAATGAAGCCCACCACAACCGATTGCAAATGCAGTGTAAAGAAACCGTATCATATTGTAGGAATTGAACCCCATTCGACCCTCAATGTAGTCCACTACTACTTGATACACCATATTAACTTTTACGAGGAATGATATCAATATTGTCAAATACCATCGGAAAATATCCCGATCCTTTGTCAAGTGATAAACTTTTGGTATCCTTCCTACTGAAGTAAAATGGCACTAGGCCCCAAAAACAGGCGTAGTTAAGGAAGAAAGCTTGAAGCCGATGTGTTTCCTTATGTGGATCCATTTTAAGTGACACCTTAGTCAACAATAGCATTGTCAAACTGTGAACTGTTGGTCAGATCTGAAAATACTGGTTATACTAAGTATGCCTTTAAGAAACGAGTGACCGGCCGGCCGGCTACAACACACCATTTCTTTTCAAAAGTTAAATAAAGGTTAAAGTTAGAGATGAAAAGCTGAAAATTTTATTAATTTCCTTTTCCAAGTACATGTACCGTTTTGTATTTTACAGTGTATTTTAATGGCGAGTGTGCTATAAAAAATACTATAAAAATGTTACATGTTTCGCGTATGCATAATGTACACTATACATCTGTACATGCCATGTCGGAATAAAAAGCTGAAACAAATCTTTTTACTGGCATTAGTTATTCAGGAGCCCTCGGATATTTTAATTGGTCTAGAGAGTCTAGACTAGACCCGCGTATTATTTTGCATTTCCTATCTTTACTATTTCTTAGGAATAAACTTTCTTAGGTACATTCAACAATCCAACACTGACCACACCAACAAAGCGTGCTTAAATTTTTCTGGTCACCAGTAGTGCAGTGGTAGTGGTGACTCACCCACCATATTTAACGTACCTGCTGCACGATGCCTTCACATGTAGTATACTCAGTCCGTGTTAGCAGGAAATAAACTCCGATATCTATAAACAATTAAACTCCTGACGGGAAGCTATCATGAAATCAATTTAAGGTAGTAATGCTTTCTCGGTATACAGTAGAATACTAACCTTAATTTTTTAAATACCTGAAGTGTGTAAGAAGGAGAAACTGGGAGAAAGGTCCTTGCTTTAATTTATTTGAATTGCATGAACATTACTTTTTCTTTTGACAAAATTTGGTTTGTTTTTTGGTCATGAACGGAGCACAACAAATGAAAAATGCGACTGACCCAGGTAATACGTTGGCACAGTAAATGAAAACAAGAATGTCTCATTTTGATTTCATCATATTCAAGTTGTGTAACTATTTCTAAATGTTTCGGTTAAAAGCGTCTGTCGACAACAAGCTTGTCAATTTTTACTTCAAATGCAAATTTTTTGCCAAAAAATAATGATTACTACTCATAGATGTTTTTGAATTTGTATTCAATTCCAAAAAATATACACTTCAAAAATCTTGCCCAATGATTTATATACAAGTACAAAGAAGCGCGTGCGGGGCATTCACGCATTACCTTATAGAGTACGCCTAACTCGCTCTTCTAATGTTGTGTAATTACTACTCTGTTTCACCAATTTACATTTCACGTAAAACAAAAACACGTATTAAAAACTCATAAATTTGCAATGCTTGCAAATAACGTTTTTTTGCAAACTTGTGAAACTACATCCTGCGCACTCGTCCTCCCGCACCATCCACGTGTCCCCAATCCACGGAAAGTGAAAGTCGTCGTCGGCCCATCCAGCTGAGTGCCATTCTACCAAAATTTGATTTAGTCCAACCACTTGTAGTTTTGTTCTTAACCCTGGAACAATATGTTGGATCTGTTCGTCATATTTAGTAAAGGTGGGATCGTCCTTTGGTGTTGTGAAGGGACCAAGGATATTATCCTCACCTCGGTCAATGCCTTGATCCGCTCTGTCATCCTACAGGTACGAGAATGATGTAATTTGTATGTTTAATGGTTTAATTGTATTGCGTAGTTAAATTACACACGTATGTCCATACGGAAGTAAGTGCGAGTGCGACATAGGACTTCAAGTGGGCATTGTAGTTAATTGATTTTATGTATGTATACGCATGTCAGAATGTCAAAGTTGGATTTTCTTTACTAAATGAGACGACTCCTTAGTTAAATTAATTAACTTTTTTATGCAGGAACGGACCTCCACCACATCCACATTCCCCCATGGTTCCCTCGTCCTGCAGTACAAACTGGACAATGAATTCGACCTTTGTTTCGTCGTCGGCTACCAGAAAATCCTAAAACTGCTCTACGTGGACAAATTCCTAAATGACATTCATTTACAATTGAGGGATTCGTACAAGAACCAGATTTCCAATAAATCACTCCACGCATCTGGACTAGATGGATTTCATTTGGTGTATCAAAGGATTTTGGCAAATTGTGAGGCATGGGCGAGGCAACAGGAGAGCGTTCCGAAAGCTATGAAGAGCTTTGAGGAGTCCAAGAAGTCCAAGAAGACTGTTGCGAGTTTGATTGTTGGGAATGAAAAAAAGGAGGAGAAGAACGCGGATGAGAATGATAATGGTGGATTTGGAAGTGGGATGATTAAAATGATTAAGTCCGCGAAGAAGATGGGGCCTGGAAAATATGAAAAGTGAGTTTGATTTTGGAGGCTTGACTTTCTTGGAAGTTATTTGGTTTAATAGCGGATTTTTATGTTTTCAGGAAAAGCCCGAAACCCGAAAAATCCAAGGAAAAGGAAAAGGGTAAGGCCCCACGTCAATGGGACAACGGTGGAACAGCCGCGGATGTTAAGAACTTGGACAGAACAAAGGAAAATGAAAAAAGTGCAATGTTGGAGAATAATTTTGTACCGAGAATGGAGGTATTTCCATTTTACATTTTTATTTCACGTAATTATTGTTGAACTATGACTTATGTGTCATAACTATAACTCACTAGAACATCCCTTCCATGGCCGGAGCCCTTCAGCCTATCCAATTCAATAAACAACCGGAAGAGAAATCTACAATGCTGAACATGTTTAAAGGTTTGGTGGGCGGAAAGAGTATAACATTGGAAGAGATCGGTCCAATACTGGAAAAGTTGAAAGATCATTTGATTAGTAAGAACGTTGCGAGTGAGGTGGCAGAGAAATTGTGTGGATCCGTGGCTACTAAGCTGGAAGGGAAGGTGAGACTCGCTTTTACAAGGATTTTGATTGAAACGTGT